>OOFC01022772.1:41046-79541 GCA_900323345.1 Pseudochromis fuscus
CCTGTATGTCTGTTCTGTAAGTTCTGGAAAAACATATGAACAGATCTTGATGGTTTTTGTAAGAGACAGAGTACCGTATTTTCCGGACTATTGAGCGCACCTGTCTATAAGCCGCTATTGAATTTATTCGAACAGTTTCATGTGGTCCACTCAGACCGGGTCTGATGTGACGAGGCTAAATGTATCGGCGGCACGGAGCTTGCTAGCTTGTAAAAAGCCAACGAGCTTCGTGCCGCCGATACATGAGAAACACTGGTGTTTAAGTTCAAAGCGTCGGGAAAAAGTAGCGGCTTATAGTCTGGAAAATACGGTATATAAAACTGAAAGCATAACATTTTACCAGACTTATCATTAAAACTCCCGTGAGCTGCTCCTCTGCGACTAAAATCAGTGAACAAAAAGTTAGTTTATATATTTATGTGTAATATCGAATGGATTTAAATGACAACACTGGTTCATGTGGGACCTGTGTAATGGAAAAATGGGTTTCAGGATTTTTAAAACCAGTGGATCATCCTAATAATCTTAGGTGTATGTGACCTAAAATACTCTGAACAAGTGGATTTTAAGTCGTCCACTCTTGTTTTTGAAGACATCCTATTTCATGTAAATCTTCAGATCTTGACTTTCAAATGTTTGTTGTGGTGATCGACTGCTCTGCCACAGGAAACCATCAGTTTAATTCTGTGGTCACGTTTCCAGATCGACTGTCTGATGTCAGTCACAATGTTTAACTCCTGCTGATTTGTTGTTAATCGTAAAATCTAAACAATTGGCAACTTTTACAAAAATAATAAGTGTGACAACCTTTCTTCACTGGAGTAATTCATTAAATATTCCCTTTCTCTCTGCTCCCACATTCCTCCCTGTGCGACTCCCCTCACTGTTAATATCTTCCACTTCAGTGAGAATTTGGAAACAGGACACTGATCAAAGTGTTGGGGGCTGGGAGGCTGGACGGGGGTATTTTGGACGGGGAGCTGAGATTGGCCTAATGAAAGGAATGTGGACTGATTCCACAGAGACCTGCTGGCATTGGCTGCTGAGGGCAGACAGCATATGCATTGTAAATCTTCACTAAAACTACTCCACCCACTTCAGCATCCACTTTGTGAAATGACATACACAACGACCCCACGGGCTCATAGAGTGGCCATTCATGGTTAGCTTAGCGCACAGGACGGTCATTATTTGCACTGGCGACAAGCTAATTGAGACAAGAAACACAATTATAGCTAATAAAGAGACAGCTTAGTGGGCTGGCTGGAGTTCATTAACGGCAAAATGTGTGCCAGCATCTTTGTGTAATAAGACTAAAAATCCCAATAATGGCCCCAAGAGGCCACGGAGTACGGGACAGTGGGCCCCTGAGCACAGAAACATAAAAGGCATCCAGTTGTACAAGTGTTTGTAATTTATAAGTTCGCTTTATAACTGTGTCTCATAGAAATTCATAGAAATCCTTTTTTTGAATGAGTGTAGCAATGGAGGAAGTACAAAGTGTTCAATTCTCAGACCTGAGACCAGGGCTCACAAACAGACTCCTGATTGTGCCTGAAGCAACAACAGCACTTTGGTTACATTTAAATAGGATGATACAATGTAAACAAACAGCCATAGTAACCAGTCACAGCTCTGAACATAAAGTTGAGATGTTCTGATTGCATCATCGTGGAGGATCCTCCAACAGCTTTGGCCTGGAGCAGTATAACTAAAGGATGGTTCAGGGTCATCTCAGTCTGGTCTCTGCCTCCTGAAAACAAACTGGGAGCTGACTCTACAGGAGAGGAGTGATAACTAAAAGCACTGGCTCCCACTTTTAGAAACTCGAGGAACCATTAAGTAAACCTTGGCACAAACATATAGAAGAAGTGTTACGTAGAGAGATGAGTCCATTATCTGAGGCTATAAGAAGATCGTTGGCAACATCCACCAGAGCTGTGTCTGTGCTGTGATGTTTCTAAATCCTGACTGAAAATCTTCAAACTGTCCCTGTGCAAACGGTCACATGATTGATTTACACCTCTTTGTAGATCAATGAACCTCAGGTTGGATATTGGTCTGTGACCTGGATCAAGAGAGGTCTTTGAATAAAGGTTTACTACCAGCAACAACAAAGCAAGTGGTCCTTCTGGAAGTTACTGTCCCCTGGAAATCCCACTGTGAGTCAGTCAACGTTGGGTACCTATGATATGGTGGCCCCTCCACAAATCACTCTCAATCTTAAGCTCCTTGGAGAAACAGTAGGGCAGAAATACACCAGCAAGAACCTTGAAGGACTTCTGAAAAGGCTGTGTGGTGACTCTGGGATTGACCTGAACTGGCTGGTTAGCTCAGAACAAACTGTGTAAAAGTACCTAGTGATCTATCAAGGTCCCAACCCCTGGGAATAACTACCACCATGGTAGATGTCTTTAAAGACTCTAAGTCAGGGGTGTCAAACTCGTGCCATGGAGGGCCGAGACACTGCAGGTTTTCTTTCCAGCTGGTCTCTAAAGCAGGTGATTTTAATCATGAACACCTTTTTCAATTTGAGGGAAGAAGCTCATCAGTAAGAACAGCTGCTGGTGAGATGGTTGGAAAGAAAACCTGCAGGGTCTCGGCCTCCATGGCACGAGTTTGACACCCCTGGTCTAAGTCATCCAGGTCATGATTTTCCCCTAAGTCACAGCAACTAGACTTGGTTGGAGATTCTTGACGACATCTTGACATTTCTTTCTGTTCTTTGTCAGGAACCCTCTGCACAGCCACCTCAGCCAAATGTCTGTCTGCACCCTGCCAGAACGGAGCTACCTGTGTCGACACCATGGATGATTACGCCTGTATCTGTGCCAGAGATGGGGTGCGATACATGGGCAAAAACTGCGATGAACTCTACGACGCCTGCTCCTTCGCCCCGTGTGAAGACTGCACCAGCACCCCTGGTACTACAGACTACAACTGCATCTGCCCGGACGGCCTGACTGGCGACAACTGCACCGAGGAGGTGGACGAGTGTCAGAGCAACCCTTGCTCGGAGCCCCGTTCTCTGTGCGTGGACCAGCTGAACGGGTACTTCTGCCGGTGTCCTGCCGGGTACGGAGGCTGGGACTGCAGGACACATGTGACAGACTGCATCGACGACCCGTGCAGTAACAATGGGACCTGTGTGTTACGACCGGAAGGCTTCGAATGCCACTGTGCACCGGGGTTCGAGGGGACCACCTGCGAGGACGATGTGAACGAGTGCTCGTCGGAGCCCTGTCAGAACGGTGCTATCTGTATAGACGGAGTGGCAGAGTTTCACTGCTTCTGCGTGCCCGGCTTCCAGGGATACAACTGTGAGATCGACATCAATGAGTGTGCGTCACGGCCCTGCGAGAACAACGCCACCTGCATCAACGAGAAGGACCATTATGAGTGCGAGTGTGTGGAGGGTTTTGCAGGTACAGTCTCTCACACATACACACACACACAGGCAACTTTAATGGCAATGTCAATGGCATTTTACAGTAAGCTAATGTATAATGATGCTGTATTGTTCAGAGGGTACACGATGTTAACAAATGGCGCCAAAATAAAACTGAACACTTGTAACAACCACCTCACCAATGGTCAAAACTTTGGAAATGGCTTTTTCCTACTGACATATGATGTAGTACATAAAGTACTAATACAGACAAAAACTACTGCATGAATAAAGATGTTTAAATTTATGTTGACCAACCAT
The DNA here is from genome assembly GCA_900323345.1 of Pseudochromis fuscus. NCBI lineage: Eukaryota > Metazoa > Chordata > Actinopteri > Pseudochromidae > Pseudochromis > Pseudochromis fuscus. The sequence continues at coordinate 44,756 of OOFC01022772.1, forward strand.
AATATACCGACCACTGCCAAGTGAAGTGATTAACACTGACTATCCAGTCAGTGGGTGGATATATCAAGCAGCAAGTGAACATTTTTTCCTCCAAGTTGATGTTGGAAGTAGGAAAAATGAGCCATAACTGTGATGTGTAGATGACTGGATCAGTCCATCTCCAAACCTCCAGCTCTGTGGGGTGTTCCTGGTCCAAGGAAGGAAAACTGGTGAACCAGGGACAGGATCATCGACAGCCAAGGCTCAGTGATGGACGTAGGGCAGGGCTCTCCAACTCCGGTCCACGAGAACCCCTATCCTGGGCCTCAGCTCAACATCAAGCTCTGCAGAAGCCTGATCATGATCCTGATCATTTCAATCAGTTGTGTTGAAAGAGGGAAACATCAACCCTCGAGGACCGGAGTTGGAGGGCCCTGATATAGGGAGTGAAGGCAGAAGAGCTACTGTAGCTCAAACTGACAAAACCTGAATGCTGTTTCTGATAGAAAAGTGTCAAAGCATCACAATTTGTTGTGTATGAAGCCGTGTAGCCACAGACTGTGTCCACACTGATGCCTGTCCACCACTGAGAGCTCCTACAGTGGACACAGGAGCATCAGAATTAGACCATGGCCCAATGGAAGAAGGTGGTGGATGATGCTCCCTGACAAACATAGTTCAGGAATGGTTTGTCTCGGCCTCCAAATTCCTCAGATCTTAATCCAATCCAGCATCTGTTGGATGTTCTGGACAAACCAGTCTGATCCACAGAGGCTCCACCTCACAGCTTCCAGGACTTAAAGGATCTTACATCTTGGTGTCTGATACCACAGGCAGGTGGTCATAATGTTATGGCTGATCAACGCTTGTCATCTTCTCAGTGAGACAGTCTGTTCTGCTTCTCCTGCTTCTTCAGCATCATGTTGATCCTGAAGTGGTTTGTTTGTGCCTGATAATGAGGGCACAAGGAGTATTTTAAGAGCACACTAAGATGTTTCCAGGCGGCGTTTTATCTGCAGCTCAGATAAAGTCTCCGCGCAGCGTGAGAGAAAACACTCCCATCCTGCTCTGTGTCAGTGGAGCTTCACGTTATCTGTGAGAGCTCGGGTTAGATCTGCATTCCCCCGTCACTTCTTGAGCAGAGTGTGATTATCGCAGGTATCTGAGGACCAGAACAGACACAGTGATCTTGACGGGGGGGCAGATCATTGAGCTTGGTGTGCAATGATTTTAAAAATGTGACCAATCATTTAACAATCAACCTGATATGACAATTTGCATTTCATCATTGCTTTCTCCTCAGTTGCATCTAATTATTAACTCCCCTCTCTTCACCCAGGAGTCAACTGTGAGATTGAAATAGATGAGTGTGAGTCAGGTCCCTGTCGTAATGGAGCCACCTGCCGCGACCTGATCGCCATGTACTCCTGCGAGTGTCTGCCGGGCTTCGACGGCATCGACTGCGAGGTGGATGTTGACGAGTGTGCGAGTGAACCGTGTCAGAACGGAGCTGTCTGTCACGACATGGTGAACAGGTAGGCCGGTCAGTCTGTAGCAACTACAACAGTGAACACCGTGACTCTCCTCGGGCTGATTATCATTGCTCAGGGGAGTTTCCTTCTGCATTAACATCCACTTGTGTGTGTTGCAGCTATGAATGCGACTGCAGTGAAACGGGATTCGAGGGCGACCACTGTGAAGTGGACATCCCCGAGTGTGTCTCAGATCCCTGCCAGCACGGCGCCACATGTATAGAGGGAGTCAAAGGATACACCTGCCTCTGCTGGCCAGGTACTGAACAGCAGGAGTGTAAACTTACTCGACCAAACCACTATTAAACACACAGTGACCATGCAGAGAAGAAATCATCTGACCAGTACTGCAGATGAAACTTTAGGACACTGGGAGAAACCATTTTAAAGAATCGTTACAGAATCCACAAAAATATCCTCCTTGGAGTCAGTCCATTGACCTCTTGGCTCTCAAAATTAACGCGGATTAATCCATCATCATGTTTAATCTGATTTAAAATTTTAACGTGATTAACCCATAACGACTCTGAACTTCTCTGGCAACACATTTCGAGCAGTTTGTCCAGGTAGAGTTACCGTCGCGCAAATGAAAACTCAACACATCGTCCAGCTTGCGACAAACCACCCTCACGGACCTCAGAAAGGCAACCTCAGAAAAACTGACACAGTTACCAAGTGGATTGCAGTTGTTTTGTTGAAAGTGTTTAATAACCACGATAGTTGCATATACAGGGTGTCCATAAAGTCCTTTAATCTGCTATGGGCGCCCATAGTAGAGGAAGAGTTAACAGTACTTCTTTCATCAACAGGGTAACTGAAATACACAAATGCAATGTGATTAAAAACTTTGATAACTACTGAGAACGTAGAACAAATCTGATTATGATGATCTTATTCATTGCCTTTAGAGACTTTATGGACACCTTGTATACTCCATTCTTTCTTGAGTCTGTTGATGAAATGAAACAAGATGAATATAGATTAAAAATAAATGATTTTTAATCGTGATTAATCGAAATTAATCCACAACAAACATGTGATTAATCCGATTAAAATTTGTAATCGTTTGACAGCACTACTAAAAATACATACTTATTACCAATCACCAATCACTGAAGTCCCAGGAGGATAGCAGTAAAATTAACATAAGATACACTGTGAAGTTAGATGTCCAGTGTAAAATATGGTAAACTTGTAACTGTGTAAGCTAGGTTTTGGCACGAGGGGCTTTTTCAGCAAACGTGCTTCATCAGTTAGGTAGCGATGACTTTTTATTTCACACACCACACTGGCTTTTCAAGGGCACACCCGGCACACTCTCTCTCACACCGCACCCTCTGCCAACTTGAATTACGTGCAGTCCAGCCCTCTCTGGCCTGCAGTCCTGCCAGTGTGGCGTCAGCAGGCTCCAGGTTCCAGGACACTACTGCTTAACAGAGAAAGGGAAAGAGCAATTACTTAGTCCAATCTCCTTTCACTGCTCCCTGAACTCACCTGCACCGTCTCCTCCTACAGCTGAGCCGCACCACATCACACCACACAGCTACTGGGAAAGAGCTGTTTTTAATTCCCGTCATGAACAATAACACAAACAAGATTCATGCTTTTATTTGTTACTTCCACAATGTATTGAAAAAATAGAATATGATACAGGAGCTCGGACTATGCAGAATTGATATCAATAGAGTGTGTACCGTCTTTTCCGCACTATAAGGCGCACCTAAAAGCCTTTAATTTTCTCAAAAACCGACAGTGCGCCTTATAATCCGATGCGCCTTATAGTGCGGAAAATACGGTATATGAGTTTTAGTCTTAGGGTCATTACATAGCATCTTCTTCTTCTTAACCCTTTACCACCTGAGCCTCCAAATATTCACCTGGACTTTTTATGCTTATTTTGATTTCAAATTCAAAATTAACCTGCAACATCTTACCTTCATGTGCAGTTGCAGTGTTTTTGTTCACTAAAATTCTAAAATCAAAATCCGTTTTTCTGTTTTTCTGCTATTCTTGTTTCATCATCACTATTACACTCCTACAACAGGTAGTATATAGTAAATCAGCTGCTTTGCCGGCTTCTGGGAGAGAGGCTAGTGAAATTACCATTATGACACCATATTTGCTGTCAAGTGCAACATCTCAGCTCTCAGGAACCGTTGGAATTTTTCTGATTGCTCAAACTGTCACATAATTACGGTAATCCAAAGACGCATGTGCAGACGACACACTAAGAATTAAAGGGTTAATTTGAATTGTAGCTGATTTAAGTTGAAACATTTCACGTGTCAGTGTTTCCGGTGTGAGTGTACCTGATGCCGCCCTTTGTGTGTTGCTGCTGCAGGTTACGAAGGAGCAAACTGCGAGGTGGACATAGACGAGTGTGCCGAGCAGCCCTGCGAGAACGGCGGGGAGTGTTTCGAGCGCTCGGACCCGTCTCACTGGGAGCTGGACTGGGAGCTCAGCTTTGCAGATGCAGCTGGATACATCTGCCAGTGTCAGCCAGGATTTGCCGGTCAGTAAAACCGAAGAAAAACAGTCTCCCACCTACTGTGAAATCTTCTGACAGTGTTTGGATTTGTGTCACAGGAGAAAACTGCTCTGTCAACATCAATGAGTGTGAGTCTGAACCCTGTCACAATGGAGGCACTTGTGAGGATGAAATCAACGGCTACAGATGTACCTGCCCTGATGGGTTCTTAGGTGGGTCTCCTTAATCCAGTTGCTGGGTACTCTGGTACCTACAAGCACATCTAACCATCGATGTCTTCTCCCCTCAGGCGAGCTGTGTGAAGTGGACATCGATGAGTGTGAGAGCCAGCCCTGCCAGAACGGTGGCTGGTGTGAAGATGGCAGGGCGTCCTACACCTGCCACTGTCCTGAGGCGGAGCCGGGTGAACTTCCCTGGGGAGGCGACCACTGCGATGTGAAACTCTACGGCTGCGTGGACCACGAATGTCAGAACGGAGCCACCTGCCATCCGTGGCTGGAGGACGGAGACCACGGCCACACGTGTCTGTGCCCTCACGGCTTCTATGACGAGCAGTGCTCCACCAGGACGACCTTCTCCTTCTCCTCTCCCGGATTTGTCCACATCCAGGTCACTCTGGAAGAAAGGACCCGCAGAGAGGTGGAGCACCACAGTCACCACGGTTTCGGGGTAGAGCTGCGCTTTCGGACAACTCTACCAAACATGTTGCTCTTCTACAGAGGGGATGCGGATAACTATCTCCTACTTGAGATTGTGAACGGTGGTCTTCACGCAAAAGCTTTTTCTGAGGAGTCTGAGCTGGATGTAACATTTCCTGGGTTGGTTAGTGACGGGGACTGGCGGGATGCACATGTGGTTATGGATGAAGAAGGTCTAGTCTTGATCCTGAAAGGTCCTGGCTGTGACAGGGACGGATGCAGGGTTATAGATGGTGGTACAGGTGAACCACCTTTCCAGCCCTCTGAAGCCTTCACTAATATATATGTAGGTGGAGCACCAGAGGAGCTTCTAGAGAACTCTGCGAGCGGTGGAGGATTCATTGGATGTATGGAGGACCTGATGATCGACTCGAAGCCGATTTTACCCCAAACGCTGCCGGAGGACCAAGGCCATGAGCTGGGATGTAGTAAAACTGAATGGTGTGAGCCCGACCCCTGCCACGGACACGGGCACTGTGTGGACCTGTGGACCAGCTTCCACTGTGACTGCTACCGTCCCTTCCACAGTGACAGCTGCTCTGAAGGTAAGCACTTTCACCACAAGCAGATCATGTCTGATCAAGATCTTGTCTATCTTAACTGCAAAAAAGGTAAAAAAAACCCAAAACAAATATACTGTAAAATAATAAAAAACAATAAATTATGTAATTATAATACAAGTTATAGCTTTAATTGGACTTGAATTCATCTTTTTTGTACACAGTTACAGTCTATACCATTTAATTTAGCTAAACGTTACAGGTTTTTAAGTGTTTTTACGTGGATATATACATTTTCAGTCTATTTTTGTAATTTTCACCTTAGCCCCTTAAGCCCCGAGCTCTTATTTTGAAAATTCAGCTGTAGGAAAATATCAGGGACAAGTCTCAGGGTAACCCAATTGGGGGACTTTGGGGTTTAAAAGGTTAATAAAAGAAAAAAATCTGTCAAATACAGCAGAAATATGTTAATATTAATATTTTACAGCTTTGCCTTTACTATATAAAGTTCTCTGAGTTTATTTTGTTGCTATCTGACTCTATACAAACCTTTCAAAACCTTTTTTTTTTTTGGTGTTGTTAATTGTTTCTCGACTGTCTCCTTCCAGAAGTAGGTATCCAGTATTATTTGTAGCCCAAATGCACTGAAAAAATAAACTATAAATTGCAGGTGGGAAGGTTAAGTATACTCAATAATCTGTTATTGTACTGTATTACCAGTACAATTAGTCCAGCGGTGTGGAAAATCAACATCAGTGATACAGGATTACCTGAGTGGATTAAAGCTGTCACACAGAGGTCCAGGTTTAATCTCTCTCAGCGGGGCTTCTGAGTCAGCCAGGTGATCCATCAAATATAACTGGGGCTTGAAGACGGTGGAATATTGACGATTAATGTCTATATTCCTCAAGTACTTTCTAAATTTCCTCCCTTTTTGTTTTATATAAAGAGACTCTGCATTTCAAATTGTTAAATCGTTATTTAGACAAGAGCCTGTTGATGAAGATGTTGATTTCCTCTGATTCATTATCTTCTTTTTCAGCAGGAGTGAGTGATGTACACATTGAAAACTAGTTAGTAATTCATCTAAACTACTTATTGCCCCCTGACAGAATTCCCCTCATGGACTTACAGCCACGAGGACACCGTGAGTTTCAGTACCTATGATGTAGGTAGGAGCCACGGGAGCACCTTCAACGTGTCTTTCTTCCTGAGGTCATTAAAAGCCGACGGGCTGTTGTTCCAGCTGAGGAGACCCACAGAAGAAGTAGGGGGCGAGGTCTATTTCTCAGTCTACCTGGGCATGGGGAGGGTTTTCGTCAGCTCGCTGCCGAACAGCACCCCACTCACGGCGCCAATATTTGTGACCACTGGCGAGAAGCAGCTTCTGCAGGTGGAGGTCCAACACAGACAGGTGATTTTTGAGCATGCGGGCCTTCGCTATGGAATAGGAGAGATCCCTGAAGTGGACATTGTCAATGGGGATCAGGCCTATGTAGGAGGACTTCCAACAGACTGGGACTCTGATCCGTGGGGAGGGCATTTCAAAGGCTGCCTGCAGGATCTCCGTTTAGACTCAGTGCACTTGGATGTAGACAGCTGGAACAGCTCCAACGAAGACGACGTTTATTTGCCAAGTGATGCCGAAAATGTGCAATCAGGCTGCATCAGTGACGACACCTGCAAGGTAAGAAATACGCGTACTCTGGCTCAGGATGGGTAAATATTGTAGTGCTTCTTAGATGTAAATTTTTAAAGTGATTTTTAAAGTTTTAAAGCTGCTTTTTTAATCCAGGTAAAATAAAATGTCTTTGTTTCCCTCTGCAGACAGAGCCTTGTCAAAACGGAGGAGAATGCACCATCACCTTCAACGATTTTACCTGTTCTTGTCTGGAGGAATACACCGGCAAGACATGTGAAACACGTGTTTGGTGTGTTAGCGATCCTTGCGTCAATGGCGGCCATTGCGTGGACCTTCCTAATGGATTTGAATGTAGGAACATTTCCATAATTGTATGGCTGTGGCTAGGGACAAATTTGTCGTGATCTTAGGGCAATAAAACAACCATTAATTATATATGACATCCAGGCAAAAAAGTAGCTCAACAAATTAAAAGTAGCAGTAAACGTATAGAAGGAATTGAGCATAACTTGGGATTTCTTTACTTTGAAATGATTTGTTTATTAATAACAGAAACTGACAACAATGTAACAAATAAAACCTGTAGTAATGATGGTAATATTTCTCCATGTCGACTCCTAGGTGTGCATAATGCCACGTTCGAGAACACTCCCCTGCAGTACAGCACAGGAGGCTCTCTGGCTGAACCTGTCTCCGACATATACATGGAGCTGAGGACCAGATCGGAGAACGCCATGCTCCTGAGGGCCTCCTGGGGCTCCAGCCTGTTGATGGTGGGCCTGGTTGACTCCTCGGTCCGAGTGGAGCTCCAAATTGGTAACAGCGTCGAGGCGCTGACCTTGTCAGGGGTCCGTCGGGTGGCTGATGGGAGCTGGCACCGCGTGAACATTTCTATGGCTGACAAGGAGCGCAAAGCCTCCCCTTGGGTCATCACCGTGGATGGGATCACGGATGCCAGCAGCGTGCCGGAGCGAACGGGGAGCATTCGCTTTCTCAATGAGAAGGGGGTCACGGTGGCCATCGCCGAGAGCTTCACTGGCTGCTTGGGCGCAGTGAGGCTCGGTGGAGTCTACCTACCCTTTGTGGATGACTATAAACCCCCACAGCCCTCTCAGTTCCATTTAGTTGGAAAACCAAAGATTCACTTGGGTTGTACCAGTGCCCCTGTTTGTGATTCAGATCCTTGCCTGAATGGAGCCACGTGTCAAGACCTCTTTAATAAATATGGCTGCATGTGTGACCCTGGTTGGGAAGGGGAACAGTGCGAGACGGACACTGACGACTGTGCATCTCAGCCCTGTCTTCATGGAAACTGCAGGGACTACTTAGCTGGTTTTGAGTGTTACTGTCACCCTGGATTCGCTGGCACACTTTGTGACGAGGACCTTGACGAGTGTGAGCATCACGCTTGTGAAAATGGAGGGGTCTGTCAGGATGGTCCCAACATGTACACCTGCCTATGCCCCAAGGACTACAGGGGCCCTCGCTGCGAGTGAGTACTTGCACATACATTTGTTTACTGGATAGACTGTATAAAGAGATGGACGACATGACCGCTCCCCAGAAGTGAAGCCAAAATATCTCAGAAATAATCCCCTTGCATTGGTCCTGCTTCCTTCTTGACCCTTAATATGAACGTAGATGTTTGAGTTATTTCGAGGTGGCAGGTCCTGCAGACCATGACACTACTGCACAGTCTTTGGTTTATGCATAGGCTGTATATAGAAATAGAGGAAGCAAGTGGGGCTCAAATAGCCAATGCAATGAGGAAGTGTAAAAAACTGCATTACTTCTGAAGGCCACTAGATGCTGAAAAACTCTGGCTCCAATTGACTTCAATTTAAAACTGGTCATATTCAGTCATGAAATATTGACATTTTGACAGCACATGCTCTTCTTCTCTTTGATCTGGTGTCCATTTGAAAATGAGTTCATCATTATGTAGATATTAAGCTTCAAAAAGAGGAAGCTTTAGGGGTGTGGTTAGTTTGATTGACAGGTCTGGACTCCAATGAGAGCAGCACTGAAGTCAAGTCTCATACACATTGGCAATGTGCTTGGGTTCAAGGGTCAGAGTCCTAACTCCTCCCTTCATATCCAAATAAGGTCACTCATGGCTCCAAACAGCCAACATGGTGACATCACGCTCCCTTTGTCCATTCTAAATACAGTCTATGGATTCATGTCACGACTACAACATTTTGGCTTCACTCCTACACAGAAGGAGGAAGCGATGATCCATCTATACTTACATTACATACTGTTTATTGGTTTGAACATGTGGTTGCACAGCAACACAAAATTGTACCAAGTCATCTTCAAGCAAATGCCTCTTCCTCCAGGTGGGACTATCCTCCGATACAGTGTGGAGAAGACGTCCAGTGTGCAAATGATGGCGTCTGCAATGACGGGCTGTGGGGAGCTAACTGTACATGCATGCCAGGTTTTACAGGCAGCAGGTGAATTCACGACAAAAAATATTTTATCTCTTGTATACTTACTTTCATTACTCTACAATAAAGTAATTTAAAAACTGTCCAGAGCACTACAGAGGTAACGGAGACATTTCAAGCTCAAGTTACTATTAGATTCAGAGTAGTCTAAGCTGTAACTAAAAAGTATGTCATGTGTTTTTCTGTCCTGCAGGTGTGAAATGGAGATCAATGAGTGTGAGTCAAACCCCTGCAAGAATGGTGGATTGTGTTTGGATCGCTTCAACATGTTTGTGTGTGAATGCCCGCCTGGCTACAGCGGTCCAGTCTGTGACACTAACGTATGTTTGTGACACTTTTCTTCTTCATTACTATACATTGGTCAAGAGCTGCCAATTTTATCTATTCATGTACATATAAACTGTATCCATAGCTATAGGAACTTCTGTCATCTGTGCCTTTGCAGAAACAAGCCCATAAACAGGTCGTCCCCTGGCTGGTGGTGGCCATCCCGCTGCTCTGCCTCTGCGTGCTGATCCTGGTCATCGGTCTGACCTTCATGCTGCTCACAGCGAGGAAGAAGCGCCAGTCGGAGGGTGCGTACAGCCCCAGCTCTCAGGAGCTGGCGGGAGCCCGGCTGGAGATGGACAGCATGCTCAAAGTCCCGCCGGAGGAGAGACTCATCTGAAGGCAGATACACAAAGGGAGGCGGAGGTGATCCGAGCTCTGCGGGCAGGTGCACGGGACTCACTGTCCAATGTGAAGGGAGCGTGTTGTAAAACACTGCCCCGTCCTGGTGGAGACCAGCTACTGACTCTGTGCTGCTGCTCTGCATCACTGCATCTCACTGAATTCTTTCCTTTGCACAGAAACTCACACTACAGCTCGACCTGTGATGGACTCCTCCTGCAGAGACTCACAGGATCAGCAGACAAGGAGTCCACAGTAGCTTCTCTATGGCAGAGCCTTAACCTCTTTAATAGTCACAGCACATTGTGTAGAGGTCAGTTTCAGGGTTTAGGACGACTGCTCTCTCCTCAGTCAGATGTTGATGACAGAGCTACTGCTGGAAACTGGATCGTATTCATGGGAAAACATTATTATTATCTATTATAGACATTAACGGGTCCCAAGCAGCATCCTGCACACGCACACAAGTGCAAAGCTCCACTTTACAAAAACTCTGACGACACTGGAGAGATGGGAAACAAATACTTCCACTGGCTCTGATTGTTTTCCTTGTAATGTGGATCAGTGGGAATGTGGATATAACAGGGTGATATAATAAAGAGTGTGTTGTTGAAATAATTGTATTTCTACAGAAACTCTAAAAGGACAAAATTAAATACATTTTATTTTCTCCGTTTTGCTGTGATAACTAGTTATTTTTAGTGGTTTTCTTGAGATCTTGAGTTTTTTTCTCATTTTTTCCTCATTAATTTGTTGGAGGCTCTCAAGATAACAAGATACATTTTCCTAGAATTTTGTCAAAATTATTTTTGTTTAGATAATGAGAAAAATAACTCAGGAGCTTGAGAGAACCATTAAACTTAAGTTGTTATTACGTTAAAATGGAGAAAATAAAATGTATTTAATTACATCCTTGTGTATGTTTTAATTTGTTTTTCTGTATATTTTAATTTGCGCACACAAAAAAAACACTGGAAAGGTCTTTGCCACTAAATGTACCATATGGATAATTAGAAAAACAGTTTCAGGTCTCCAGGTGGTTGTAAGAAAAAAAAAAAAAATCTGACAAATGACAGAAAATAACCAACTCGTAAAAATGCAGTAATTTCCTTAAACTGTTTGTATCTTTGATCCTACATGTGATGTTGTGTATTATTTGTCTTTTAATGTCTAATGAAGGATTTTCACAAATATAAATGATAAAAATACATTCCACATTTTTGTTGTGAAAACTTTCATAATTATAAAAGACATCCACCAATCAACAAACAAACCTCTGCACTGTGATGTACGCGTTAATACTGGGAATGTATTTTAACAGTAATTTTAATGTATAAAAGTCATCGTCCATTGTTTTTTCCCTAAATTTTTTAAATGCTTATAAATATTAATAAAAATATAAATAGACTTTAACTGTAAATAACCAGCAAATTATTTTTTTTAAATTTAGGTTGTTCTCATAAAGAGTTAAAATACATAAATTTCTCATGAATTCACAGATATTGGTTTATTTTATTCATAAGTTGAAAATTCAAGTGCAATACTAAATGATAATAATATGATAAAAGATTTGTTTCAACCAGTGACAGCTGTAAAATGTGTTATAATTTTACAACTATAACAATTGTATAAATATAGAAGTTTTCATAAAAAAGTGGAATCAATTTTATCATTGCTTTTTACTTGTGTAATTCTTTGTTTTTTAAGATTTAATAAGCTATTTTTACACAAGACGTCATGTAAAATTCAAGCTGCAAACTGTATTTAATTGATAAAATATTACTGTATTTTTATGAGTTGGTTATTTTCCATGACTTTACAGTATTACTGTGGCACCTCAGCTCTGGAAAAGTTTGTTTTTAGTTTTGTTTGTTTTGCTTTACAAGCTCAGCAAGCAGGTCTCATAATCCCTGTTCCCAAAAGTGAACCAGGAAACTTAATCACTACTTTCTGCACTTCCCACAACTTTGGTGAACTGGAGAAAAATCTACTGTGTACTCCCTGAACAGAGTATTTCTGAAATCATGAAATGTGTGATGGCAGCAGAGCTTCTCGATGTTGAAGAAACTTGTACAGTTTTCTCCCCAGCTGTTTGTCTTTGCACCCAGTCTGTACAGTTTGTGTATTTATGTTTATTCTGATCTAAAAAGAAAAAAAAAAAGCAGCTGTATTTTACTCTTAGCGCCTCATGTGCACAAAGGGAGTGTGTGGGCATTTGTCTCTTCTGTAGCAAATATGCTGGTTTACAATAAGTGAAGAATATCTGGCAAATTCAAGAAAAGGCTTCTGTACGAGTGAAGCTCTCTGTGCAGTGCAGGTCAAATATTGCACTAAAATATAAGGAATAAAAAAAACCTATCCTGGGAGGAAAAACATGAAATATTCTGTAACACATCAGAATGTGAAAATTGTGATGTACAGTATTAGGTTTTTTTATAAACCCTTTAATATGAGGTGTAGTCTCAGCTGAACAATACGTTTCTTTGTTATCTTTATTTTGATGTATAAAATACTGAACGTTTTGTTATTAATGTATAATAAATATGCAACAAAGAGAAATGGGACCTGGTCGGAAACATTGATTATTCCTACATCTCATCCTTCAAAACCAGGAACAGCACTTGTATACACATGATAGCCTCCGTTTAAACATTATTACAGCGAGGGTGCGCTTCGCCGTCATATGCGACCAGTAAGGACATCGTAATTTCTAAAAACTGAATAAATAGTGCACGTAGCAACGCAAAACTGCTTTGTTAACACACTCATGTTGTAACTAGAATATCCAATGAAAAAAAAGATTCCTGAACTAATAGTAACAGGGTAACAGTAGTTTGTTAACAGCAGCTAGCTTGCTAGCGGCCGGTTGTTGTGAACCGGCTACCAATACAGCGACGCACTGACCTTTTACGGTGACGCGGCCCCAACTTGACTCCTTGCCAGTGGAAAAGCAAACCGGTTCATAGGAGAAACGGTATCTGAACCAACTAACCACCAGGATTAGCACGAGCCCGGAACTAGCAGCCGTTCTTGTTTGGTGGAAAAGGGGAGAGAGCGTCAACTTCCGGCTTACTCCCTCTTCACCACGACGGACCGGACCGGTTTCAAGAACATTTCTCCAACAAATGTTACGGGACAGAGTTAACTGTGTCATTTTAATCACATTACGCTGATTTAATGAAATATATTTGGACTGTGTTTTAAGCAGCTGCAGAAGAATACTAGTCACCATTCTTTAATCATTTGTAGAACAAATATAGTGTCATCTGTACACACAGCAGCAAATAGACCTGTACAGCACTTTAAAGCAGTTTGGACTGTCTGGCATTTGCCACACATGGATAACCCCAAGGTCCCCTGAAGAGCAGGATAAGCTGACGAGGACACCCACACAGTGTCCTCCATGTTGGACAATCAAAACAGCTCAATTAAAAAACGGAGGAACCATTTTTTTCAATGCTCTCTATGAACACTCGTTAGCTAAAGTAAAACTCAACCAAGGCCAAAAAAAAACAACAGAGGAAAACACTTAGTGCACAAATCAGCAGCAGAAAAATCCTTTAAAACAACCAAGTATACAATAAAGTGTTTTAAAGTCTCAATATATTTAATTGTAGACAGAAATATTAAAAATCAGTTTAGGGACATTAGTCTACAGTAGGCTTGCAGGTTTTCTTAAAATGTCTTTTTTTTTTTTTTTTTAAAGATGAATGGGAGGCAACACATGTTCACAGGTCAGAAAGAAAAGCACAAGATGAGGTTCATCAGAAAGGCCAGAAACAGAAGAAGACAAATAAATAACAGCACTCAGCATCAGGCGACCAAACATCAACGGATGGACTAACTGCATGATTGAGGTGTACCACAGTTGTAGCTACAGTACCATAATGCTATTAGGATGTTCATCAACTATAGCAGACTAGCTACTAGTAATAACACAAGCTAATCGTCAAAGTTGACATCGTTAAGATATGCTGTTTGTGAGCGGGACACGTTTTCTCTTTTAGGAAACACTATTGTTAAAGTTATACTGATCGCTAATGTCGCAGCATTAAGATGACACAAGAGGGAAGCTGTGGAAAGAATTGTGTTAGCTATTTGTTAGTGAGTGGCGGTAAGGGGTGGGGGGTGGGGCTGAGAACCGTTGGCATCCGAACATCTTAAAGCAAGGCCGGCTTTGTGGGTGATCTCCCGGGTAGAGGCAGGAAATTTAAAACAACACAAAATATCCAAAATCAGACAATCCTCAGACGGGTCCAGGTGAGAGAAGTCAAGTCTTGTGGGCTGAAGGAGGAAGCCCAGAGTCCACCTGTTCACCAGACACTGGTACTGGGGAGAAGGACTGTATGAGTGAGTGTGTGGGGGAGAGATGTCACCAAGTGATCATCCATACCTACTAGGTCAGGACCTTCTGTGGCAGCTGATACATCATCTCTGATACTGTAACACACACTGCTATTGGCACAATTTTAAACACAGCTCTGCACCTCCACAGAGCTAAAAACAGAGGAGGTTGAAGGTGGCAATGTTCGAAGAAGGACTTCCAATGTAGAAGAACCAAGAGGATCATTGCACATGTGCAGCAATTCCATCGATATGTGTAAATGCACAAGGTTCTAGGTTTTTGTTCCGTGACGCCTATGATCATTAGTAGTAATAGTAACAGGTAGTGTTGTAGTACTCGAGATCGGTCTTGGTCTTGAGACCCCTTTTTAAGGGTCTCGGTCTCAAAGGCATTTTTACTTGGTCTTGTCTCGGTCTCGGACAGGGTGGACTCAGGTTTTTTGATCAAGACCAGTCAGGACCAGGCCAGTACTACTGTGATAAATGAGAACTGCCTTTCCAGTGTCATGCGGTCTTTGTGATACCCAGAGTGACATGCCCTCTGCTAGCAGATGCTACGAAAATTTGTTTTTGCTGCTGTTGCATTTATGTAAAAGCAAACTTAATTTTAAAAAACAAGATACTGATCATTTGGTTCTGTTTTGTTGTGATTTTTCTTTGATATATACAGTCTTGGTCTTGTCTCGGTCTTGACTTCTAAATGTCTTGGTCTCGTCTTGGTCTCGATACTCTCTAGTCTTGATAATGTCTTGTCTCGGTTGGTACGGTCTTGACCACAACACTAGTAACAGGGCAAAAAAACAGGTGGTTTAACTGACCACTGTCTGTCCATGGCAGAGGTCACATTTTTTCAATACAGAAGTCATGTGACACATTCTTTAAAGCATAAGATTGTTTTCCGTGATTTTATCAATGACATACAATCTATCTACAAACAAAAGATTTAGTTCAGCTCTTGCAGGACTTGTTAGAAGATGTTAAAACAGGGATGGATACAGACACATCGTCGTGTTAGGACAACCCTGGTGACACTGCTGATACCTTTAGCAATAAAATCATTTGATGCTCATCTTTCAATGTGTTGTAATGATTGTATGTTATAGCATACACAGAGCGGCGAGAGTGGGGCTACTGACCCTGTTTCATTTGTAAAACCTTACTGTTGGACACTGCACGGCTTTGCGTGCCAGGCAGGTCCTCAGAGCACACTGCATTTATATTCATTGCGAGTCGAGAATGAAAAGTGAACACTACACTAAAACTGTGCTGAGAGAAGTCAACCAGATCCTGTCACTGCTGTTTGCTGTGAATCCCTTTTGCAAAATCTCAATTCTGTACATGACCAACAGGCTCAAGCAGTAACAATAATACTATATATAAAAAAACAACTAATTTCACATGAGTCAATGCAGCAGCTGCCCCGTCTTGAATTCATTAGAGACACACAGGTGTAATTTAATGTTTCCATTGTCCACTATGAAGAATTTCTCACAGGTTAGAAACACTCACTGTTTCTGATTAAAAAAATTCTCACTCTTTGGTAGTTGAATTAAAACGCATATTCCTATTCCAACGACAGTGGTTCTGGTTAAAACCAGGAAACGTCAAGTGAGAGATGTCACTGGCTCGAGTTGAACGTTGAACTAAAAAACATCACAAAAATACACAAAACTCAAACTGCAACCGTGTAAAAAAATGTAAAAGATATTAAGACATAGATTCAGCCTCAGAACGTCTCAAACTTTGAATATGAATGTTTACTCCCATGTAAGTCAGAGTCATGGGCCTCCAAAGAGGACTGAGTTTGTTCACTTGTTTCTCCTGTTTTATCATTTATTTCAATGGGAGAAACCTCAGAAGAATGAGTATGAGAATAATATAAATAGTGTTCCTGGCTTACAGATTTAAAAAAAAAAAAGCCAAGCAAAGAGGTAATTAACGAATGTAAATACATTCGAGAGCTGCTGCTTAACAAGATCATAATTTTAGTTTCTGTTTAATTAAAATATTTTTTTGTTGATTTAATGATGTTACAATAATTAAACTTGCTGTGATTTTATCCCTTTTCTGTTCATTCTGGTTTCATTCAGGAAACTGTGATGCTGCAAAAAACTGAACACCTGCCCTGTGTTCCTGTTTGTGGTTTCTGACTGACATGGTCACAGTCAGCTGCAGGAGCTAATTTTAAAAAGGTTCAATTCCCATCAGACTCACTGCTGTTACTTTCTTTGACTGTGACACTCAAAGCAACAAATATACCTCTGATGCTTTTAGAGAAAATAATGGCATCTTAATTAGATAAGGTTTTCTAGCTAATTTTAGCTGGATAGCTAATAGATGTTGTATTAACTGTGTCTGGTATTCATTCATTTGCAATTTATAGCTCTGACTTCAAGAACATTCATTAGCCTGCTTTCAGGAAGTAGACAAAATAAAATTGTTCCTCATTTTGAAAAGAGGATCAGAAAGATTCTTTCCTGTTGAATTCCTCAGAATTTCTTTAATGTCAAGTTTCACTAATGTTCTTCTACAACTGTGAGCTGCATAAGCAGAGTGGTTTGTATCAAAGCTAATGCACCATTAACAGCTACAGAAGGTCTTGATAAAGTAGTGACGGATGGTTGATTAGTGACAAAAGAGGTGCACCTGCATATATACACGTTTTAGTCGAATGTTTCCCACTTCCTTCGTAGGTCCTCCACCTTCTTTTTTGGGGGTGCTGCTGGTCTGGCCATAGTGAGCAGATCCCCAAAAGGATCCTCAGTCTTCTGGCTGTCTTCGTCAGCACGAAGGGGCTTCGCAAGTATATTCACAGCTGTACTGGGGGCAGACGTGGAGTCTGCCAGGGAGGACAGAGTGTAATTGCTGACAGACGAGTGCGACAGAGACCCGACTGAGGAGGGGAAGGCTGAGTGGAGCGGTCCATAGTTTGGTGGCAGAGTAGAACTACTTGGTGAAGGCTGTCTGTAGAGTCCAGGTAGTGTAGAAAAGGACTGTGGCTGGGGAGGAGTGTGCACATAAGAACCTGGTGGTCCGTAGACTGCATTAAAGGGATTCCCACTTACAGTCGGTGAGTAATGCATTTGAGGGGAGGTGTGTTGCAGCGACTGGGCGAAAGGGTTCAGTGATATCTGAGGGTGCAGCTGGAAAGGAGGCAATCCCTGTGGGAAGGGCCTGGGTGGTTGTGTTGGTTTGCAAGAAGATGACACACCAACATCTGCCTCATCAGTCAATGCAGTGGAGCTGCTCTGTGCTGAGTTACGAAGGGGGTCCAGAAGGCTTATCAGATCTATACTGTCATCTGCAACCTTGGTGGGCCTCAGCAGGTCTGAATCTGCAGTCATGCTCAGAGCTTGCCTAAACTCTTGCCCTCCTGATGTAGTCCTTCCTTCACCAATTCCTGCTGCTTTAAAGCGTGACTGGGCTACCGGGGGTGCTAGGACTGAACCCAGCTCAGGCGTCTTCCTTCCATGGGGACGGGGAATGGTGATGTTTCCCGGGGTTGAAGGGTCCAAAGGGTCAGGGTCTGTGTTGCAGCTTTCCCGGGCTGGGGAGTGAAACTCCGGTTGCACAGGAAGCTGGACTGATGGAGGTCTATCACAGATAGGAGGGCCACAAACAGGTACGGTTGTTTCATCCAGCCCCATACTCCACAGCTTGTTGTAGGGGTTGGAGAGCTTGAGGCCAGGGAGCGTTCGCGAGTTCTCCCCAATACTCAGGTCCATCCGCTGCAAAAACACAAGAGATCATTTCAAAGAAGATTCCTCAGGTTACATCACAGTTCTCTCTTGTCCACAAAGAATCCTATCTGGCTAGAAGGTCTACGTGGTCACCAAAATTCTCTGAGGACCCTGAATTCATGAGTACACAAAAGTACACATGGTCCAGATGACCTGGTTTTACCTCTGGATCTTGCAGGAAAAAAATTAAGACAGCATTAAATAACTTTTGTCTGGAGAACGTTTGGACCTCTGACCTGATACGTGAACTTGGCTTGAAGCTCGTCAGAATCTTTGGGAGTCCTCAAGTCTTCGAGACTTTTAGCCAAGCCAATTGGTTGGCAGTCAGGTTCATCCTGGCAGCCGAAAATGTCGCCCAGCAGGTTGACGTTGGAGAACTTCTCAGTCACTGGGCTGGGAGGGGCGGTGTGGCTTTCTGTCCCAAAACCAGGATCATCTCCTTCTATCAACTCAACCTCCTTCAAGGAGCGGTATGGCTGTGGCCTGCAGGGACAGTGTAAACTTCTATTGATTTATTTCTATTGATTACAGTAGAGGGCTTCATGTTTCTAAACTCTAATTAAACAAGGACTACTGAACTTTTTATCCAAAATAACATGCATATTGAAGCCTAGTACCCAAACTATGCTGTTTTACTGCCAAGTATCTGTAGCGTTCAACTCTGTGTTGGGTTCAACTCACTAATCCACCAGAAACATCAGTATTTTGCTAGATTTTTTTTTTTTTTTTACAGTATTCTTACTGTAAACCTCTAATCAAACCCTAATCTCACAATTTTCCTACCCACTAAACCATAATGTCTTTGCTTTAAAACAGCCGTACACACACACACACACACACACATATCTCCTTAGAAAGAAAAGAAAAGGGTTGAAGATAAAGCTTATTAATTAAGCAAACAGTGCGAAGCCAATTAGAGAAAGGCGTACAGAGGCGACCACTCAAACGGGACGGAGAAGAGAAAGCTGTCAGGAAACCCAGAGATGGAGTCATCATCGTATTGGAGCTCGTCTCCGGACGAATCCTCGGACAGAAAGACTGTGTAGTGACGAGTAGGACGGATAGAGCTACGGTGAGGAAGAGGAAGAAAGACAACAGGAAATTCACAGCTCATCACACCTGTTAATTGCTCATTCAAAAGAGATGAAAAGAAGAAGAAAATTAAGAAAAGAGAAGCTGAAAACTAGTAGTAGCATATCAGGTTTAATGTCCATTGACTTACGCTGTATTAGGATTACAATTACTTACTGTAGATTAGTTTGACCACTCAATTTACTGAAGGAAGCAGGTCAAAAACTCAGTACATTGGCTGCCATTTCAAGTGAACTGAGTAAAACCAAAGCATTAAAATCACATAAGTGACTTGAATTAATGGGTTTAACCGCAAAGCAGCTGTAGAAGTATTAGGCATTAACACAGTGCTATACACTGTAAGAGAGGGTACTTGAGTAATTAAAAGCAAGAACTGGATGTCTGAACTACTGATCGCAGTCAGCCCTAAATAACTCGCAAGTTAATAAAATCCAATATGTTGTATGCTCCTTTCCGCTACATCATCAAAGAATCTTATCTGCAGCTGTTATCTGTTTTAACTCCTGCAATCACTAGGCAAATATGTAACTGTAATTTCTTTATATGACAGTGGATACTGGATATAATGGAGGTAGGCTTACTGGTCAATGCTGCTTTCCAGACTCACATTGCTGCTTGGTCTCTTCAACAGCATCGGTGGCCGACCCTGTGGAAGTCAATGAAATGATGCAATGAGCAACAACAATGTGTATGCTGTACCTTTTTATGGAACTACTACGGATCTATGCCTTCATATCACTCCCTGCTGTCTCACCTCGTTTCTGCCCACCTGTCCAAAGTGTACAGTGATTGGCCGATTGTCGTCCCAGGTTCGCAGCGGCCCCTCCCTCCTGACAGCACCAGTAGAGGAGGTAAAGGCCCCTGAGCTGTCATCATCGATCACCGCTGACCCTCCAGTGGAGAAGCCATTCTCAGCCTGCTCCTGTAGAGGGGGAACACAGGGACGGAGAGGAAGACGAGGGTGAAAGGGGGCAATCAATGATTCAAAGTCTTAAATGAACATATTGGTGTCACAACAATAAACAGAATCATGTGATAGCAGCGTAGTGTTGCAGACCTTCTGCTTCAACCGGCTCTTGACTTCCTTGATGCGCATTTTGGCGTGGTCCTTGGCCTGTTGAACAAAGATAAATGAAGTGAAATAATAAATAGAAGTAAAGTCGACCGTATATTGTGGATTACCCAATCATCAGCTCCTTCTTAGCATAGCATAGGTGTGTCAATCACATTTTATAATATTTAACTTTCTGGGCACTGTATTGACTTTGTACTGCCTTTAACATCTTTCCAGTTACCAGAGACACAAAATGTATTTCTTTCATGCAAATGTACAATCTTATACATACTTTTAAGTAACAGATCATTTTAGTTTTTAACAGAGGGGGTGTGCTTACAAACTTGTAAACGGTCTTCATGGCCGGGTTTGCCTTGGTCTTCACTGTGTTAAAGATAGCCCCGCCCCCTTTCTGTAACATCAACACACATTCAGTTGGACTTGTATGTACAACAATTGGGCTACAAATAAATTCTGTTGATTTTTGAAGTGAAAAGAAGTAAGCACTGGAGTCAGGCTGAAAAATCTGTCAGCTGATTTTAATTGGCCGATATCAGTCGGGCTCTAATGCTACATTTACATGCTAGCATATAGATCAGCTCACCTTCACAGTGAACAGCCACTGGTGGTACATCTTGTCACTACCTGTGGGGGGAAAGCACAACAACACACTGAGTAATGGGCGTGACACCTACTAGCTGAGAAGGATTTCTGATGCAAACTCACTGCAGTGCATCAACAGTGAATACTGAAAATAACATTTACTTCTACAGCATCAGTGAAGTTAAATGGTCAGACTGCTACTTTCAAACTTATGCAGTGTTACAGTCAGTAACTGTCTCTGTTGCTGCTGCAGCTGTTTCCCTGTTATCCTGGAAATGTCTCCTATTAGCCATAAGCAGCATTAACACCTCTAACCCCCGTTTGTTTTTCCCGGTTGCCATGGTGAATCATCGTCTTGGAGCTCCACTGATGATGGCTTTAATGCACACGCTTATCTTAAGGTGAACATACTCTGAGGTGATTCAGAGAAGTTCAGGGTCAGACTCAGAGTTTAGTCGTCCTCATTTAAATGCATACGAGCTTTCTGTGTTTTATGTACTGTTCCTACTAACTCACCTGCATATTCACCCATACTGATCTCCTCCTCAAAGATGTCACTGAAACCCTCTCCTGAGTTCAGCAGGTCCAAGCGGCCGTCAATGAACTGCAAGTAAAAGAAGAAAATGTCTTTAAGTGGAGGAGCAGTACACTGGTTGGTTTGTATGTGTGTGTGTGTGTGTGTGTGTGGTTGTACTGCTGTCTTTGTAAAGCCCCATTTTAGATTTCTACCATTATAGTGAGGAGATTTCTAAAGAGTGAGGCTGGTTTTGCGCCAGGGGTTAGGCTACGTTTTGGGATTAGACATTTAGTTGTGATGGCTGGAGACAAAGTGTGTGTGTGTGTGTCTGTGTGTGTGTGTGTGTGTGTGTGTATGTGTGTGTGTACCTGTTTGAAGAGCTGGAGCTGAATGGCATTCAGAAGGAACTGTCTCATGGCACTGGAGCGATGGTTTATGAAGGTTTCTTCATTAAATGTGATTGGTTCTCCCTAAAATGCAGAAAAACACACAAACTGTACTTCACAACTTTGACACACTGAGCACTGTTATACAAACTGTTATATTCAGAAATGGAAATGACAAAGCATCTGTTTTGATAACAGTCCAATCCCATGCATTGCAGCCCTCCACCCATCCCCGTAGCACCACTCTTCCACCGGGAGGCTTGCAGGCTAACAAAGCTGCAGCATGGATTTTACAGTCTGTGCACTGACCGACTCGATCTGCAGAGCGTCTCTGTAGCTGCCGAACAGAGCTGCCTGACTCTTGAGAAAGGCTCGAGCCACGCCGTCCCCCGTTGTTGTCGAAACCTTCTTCAAACGACTTTTTAAAGAAGAAACCTGCAGCGCATAAAGTCACAATCTTTAGAACAATCCATTTCATACAACTTCGGTATGAAACTGATCTTCTGAACGGTTGTCAATAGTTTCTCACCACGTCATTCGGCAAGCTTTGGAGGTCATCATAGGGGGTTTCCAGTGTGTTTGTGTCCACGTTAAGGACCACCACATCATCCAGAGCCATCCCTCGAACTTTCTACAAACAACGGAAACGACACACACACTGACGGTTAATTAACCCTGCCATACCAGATCTTCATCCTGTGTAGTACTGTAGACACCTACCTCCATCAAGCTGGAATGTACTCCGATGAGGTAGGGCATTGGGGCACTGAAAATAAACCATTCATAGTTACATGTATGCCTGGAGACAGTAAAGCTACTACATAAATCTGGTGTTGTCAGGAAAATACAACATAGAAACTTTGACAGACTTGTTACGGTTAAGATCGACCCAGTCACCACCCTGCCGCTCCTTTCACAGTACAATACTCATTTCTGAATGAATAGCAGCACACTCACCAGCAGTAGTCTAAGAGATGCTGAGGCAGGACTGGAATGTAAACATGTTGCCAGTGCATTGGATATAACATGGCTGCAGACCCATGGACACAAGCAGTTAACTGTGGAAGTACACAATATGTGACGTCTCATTACTGTGCGTGTATTTGTTTCTTTCAAATACAATTCAAAAGCGGATGATATTGTATTGATTAAGTAATTAAATACATGAAAATATATATTTCCTGAAATGCAAATTGTAAGACTGAAAGTCTGTCTCTCATCTTTATCCAAGACACAATCTAAATGTTTTTCAGGTGAGAATCAAATTGGTTTGTTCACAAGAATTTTGATGACTTAAAGGATAACTTTGTGATTTTTGTTATGGTCAAATCCCAAGAAAAGACCAAAACCAGCAAAGAACTACTTCTATTAATCCCATGTACTCAAACTCAACTCAACTGCTCAAATAAAACAAACAAACAAACAAACAAACAAACAATACTCTGGTCACAAACTGAGGTGTTTTGACTACTTTTTGGGCAACAATGGATCCCTATCATCCAGAGTAATACAGTCAAGCAGGCTTTGGATATTCAAGATCATTCACTGGAGTCTTCATGGTAACTGGTAATTATACTGAATAAGAATATGAAGGCATCTTTGCAAACTATTTTTATGGCATACTACCCAAAACTGAGTCCGTATTTTGAGTTTTATAGGATATTATCTATTGAGTAAAATTACTGAATTTACTAAGGCACATTTCTGTTGGGTTAAAATTTACAAATCTATGAATCCACTCATGGGGTGTATAAAATGCCATTAAAAAACAAAACATCTGGTCAAACATCAAAATGCCACAGATGACCAAAGTCTTGAGGGAACAGGTGGACTGGATGTGGGTTTTTATACATGTCTGCTTGTTATGGTCATAGTTTAGCCACTAGGGGGCGTGTCACACCAAACTGAGCACAGGCTGAAGGTAAAAGGGGTGCACACCTCATGTGATGCACGGGGAAGGGAATTTTTTATTTTATTTATTTTACAGGGCAGGGACACCCAAGGACGCCAAGATTGTAGGCATGCTGTCTGAACTTCTTGGCCCTCTGGAAAATAAATAATCAAAACATGAAGTACAGCCCAAGGAACGTTTTGTTTTGACAAACTGCCACTACAAAAATGTTCCCGCCTCTGAGAAGTGAGGTATGGACTACTTGAAAAATGTATAGGTTATTAGTTTATAAAAGCAGCATTTTGAGCCATAAAGGTGTGAACTTCACATAGATCAGGTTTCATTCCAGCTCATAAATCCACAACATCTGCTGCTATATCGCTAACTGGTGAAATTTTCCCCCTCTACAACCGGAATTGGTTTGAAAAATAAAACGCACAATAGCTGGTCTCTACTGAATATGCAGGCAATGCCAACGTTAACCTAAGTTAATAAGATCAGTTCATTGCTGTTTTTGGTCTTGAGTGAGTTTGTAGATAACAAAAAAAAACAGAAAACCATCAAAATAATCCTTTAAAGTCAGTGTGTCAAAAAGCATCATCTGAATGTTGTTCAAAACGGTCAGATGGTAAACACATATCAAAGAGATCAAAATGAACAGAAACTGTAGTGGAGAAGAAGAAGGAGGAAGTGGACTCTACTTACAGTGCTTAGTTTGCTACAGCAGATGAGGATTCGACGTTCATAAAGCATACTAGCGTACAGATGAAGCATGTTATTGACATCTACTGCTACAAAGTACTCTGTTAGGTTTCTCTGCAAGAATCAAACAAAAGAAGAGAAAAATAAACAGGAGAGTGAGTTTTGATAGCAAAGAACAGTATGAATGGCATAAAACTGTCGTCATCAAATATCCAGAAACTGACAAAACTGCAGCATGGAGAACAGAAAACAATACTGCCAAGCACTGCAACTGTAATGTCACTGCACATTTTAATATGATGTTACATTGTTGATAACTGTTCTATCTGTATCTGGGTTGAGGAAAACCCTCCTTCAATGTGAACAAAGACTTGGTTGAATTTTTAGACTGTTTATAGTCATGGACGAAGCAAGTGGGGCTCAAAAATGAAGAAATGCAAAAAAGTGCAATACTCCTGATGGCCACTAGAGGCTGGCTCCAAAAACTGCAACTGATTTCAATTTATTAATGGTCATTTTAATCATGAAATATACATTCAGTACATTTTTTTTTTTTTAAAGTTCTGTGCTGACTTATACTTTTCACCTTATAGATGCATAAATTCACATTGCTATGCAGATGACACCCAGTTATATTTATCCATGAAGCAACAAGAGACTCTATTTGCAAAACTCCAAGTATGTGTCAAAGACATTAAAGTCCTGGATGATCAATAATGTTCTACAACACTAAAGTTACTGTATTCAGCCCTTGTGCTTTATGTGCACACATGTCACTTCATTCAGAAACCTGTTTGTAGACTTTCATCTGCTGGACCTGCTACAGATACGAAACAGTTGGATAAACAGTGAGCGTCTCCTTGGCCAAATGTAAAGGAACTTAAAGATTTAACCGACTTGTCTTTCAGCAGTGGAGTAATAACAGTACTCACATTCTCAGGTATGCTGGGGAGTTCCCTTATGTCAGGCACAGTGAAGAAGGAATGCTGTGGAAAACAGACAACAAGAGAGTCGGTGGGAGAAGCAGAAAACTTTATTGATCCCTGGGGGGAAATTGTGTAAAGAGGGGGCATCTGGATTTGAACCAGGGACCTCTTGATCTGCAGTCTAATGCTATACAACTGAGCTATAACGTCAGCATAAGGACTGTGAAGACTGTAGAAAAACTGTAATGCAAACACAGTGTTTGATTTTAAAAGCTGTCAGGACGGTTCAACTATTAGTAGAACCTGAATGTTGTACTTGTGTAATGCTTTTATCGGCTGCTTTTGGCCTATTTCAGATGTACTTGTACATGTTTTCCAATGTTTTTTGGAACATACACAGAAAACAATGTTTGTGCTGAGAATTGGCGTCATGACTTAGTTTGTCGAGCAGAGACAACAAGCTAACAGCTAACATGTAGCTACTTCCATCTGGCATTTTCTGTGCATCCTTCTTCCACTTCACTACATTTCAGAAGAACATATTGTACTTCTTATCCCATATTTCTTTTTTCAAGTAGTTACTTGCTAATTTTCAAATCAGTATTTTAGCAAGCGACCAGTAAGGTGTGGGACTATTTCTCCAAAGATGGTGATGTAGGTATCTGCAAAATACTATAAAGAAAAACAATCTGTAGTTAAGTAATCTGTTTAAGAAAGCAGTATTCTGATCACCTTTGCAGAGTCATATTGGTACAAAATCCAATGAAATCATTTGTTTTCACTACAGCTTAATTACAATAAGTCTCAACTATCAGTAACAGACACTTGAAGGTAGACTCACCACACCGAGGTGAACGGGGACACCTGGCTCAGGAATGGGGAGCGTATGTAGTGACACCAGGAGCTCCTGCCATTGGCTCTCCTGAAACATCCACGCAATGATCGTTACAAAAAAAAAACATCCCTGGAAGGCATGTTGCACAGGATGCACAGGATCATTACTGCACTGTCAGGCTGTTTTGAAGGTCCTGAAGATGTCCACACCAGTACAGATACATTTGAAACTGATTACATGTCCCTAAAACAGTGATGAGACCTGACATACAGACACTGGTCCACTAATTGGAGTAACTGTAATTACTTACCTGGCCTTTGACAGTGTAATCTGCAAGAATATTAAGCAGCTTATAGAAGACTTCAAACCAGGGCAGGTAGCTGTGAGGACACAAGAAAATGGTTTGCTTTTTAACATAGCTGAGCTGAGAGTTTAAGGCTAAATGTATTTTAATTGCTTCTTTTTTTTTTTAAGTTTTTACTCTAAACCATAAACTGTTTATAGAATGAAAGAAGCTAATGTGACATCACCCGTTGACCGTATGAGTTTTGCATTTGATTGTCGCCATGTTGGTTGTTTGGAGCCAGAAGTGACTATATTTGGATATGAAGGGAGGAGTGAGGAGGCGGTGGGTGTGTCCCTTGAACCTGAGGACACTGCCTAATGTGTATGAAAATTGACCGAAGCACTGCTCTCAATGGAAACCAGAGCTGTCAATCATACTAACCACGCCCCTAAATCTTCCTCTTTTTGAAGCCTAGTAGCTACCTAATGATGATGGGTTAGTCAATTGGAGTGAGCATCTGGTGGTCATCAGCGGTATTGCGCTTTTTTGCACTTCTGCATTTGCTTCATTTTCGAGCCCCAGTTGCTTCATCCATTTCTATATACACTCTATGCTCTAAAGCCAGTGAATCAGGTTTTCAGAGGAGTGGTGGTTAGAAGCTTTGTTGATGTTTATATCAGTGTATCAATTCTCTCATGTTGTAAATGCCAAACAGACAAATACAAAATGTTGGCATCGGAAATGTTGCTTTATAATTCCATCACAAATTCTTAATAATTATTGACCAATTTTTACCTGTTATTATAATTTAATTACATACTTCTTACATTTGGTCAGTTGATGGCAAGATTATATCAAAAGTTAAGTTAAAGGTGTTTCCCCCCAAATTTCTAATCATTCCCATTACGATTCCCTCTGGGTAAAAGACTACCTGACATTAACTGAAGCTAAGCTAGCAGTACACACACAAACACACACACACACACACACACACACACTCACCTGAGAATGCAGTAGCAGGTGTGTGCTCCTGAAGAGAGACGGCAGAAGCCAAATCTCTGTTTGCTCTCAATGTCAGTCAACACGAATGTGAAGTTTTGACCGACCTGGTTGACCGTCAGACTGTGGAGTGGAGACAAGTTTATTAGCATACATGCCCTGCTGTACAGACCAGTATTTTCATAGCTGCATCTCTGCAAGTCAGAACTAGGCTGGTAAACTGACCAGGATAAAACTGTGTGCTTCAAATGTACATTCAGAAGAGAATAAAATAGGAGGTTTTAAAAGTAAACCCGACAGGAGACAGGCTGTTTGCTTTCTTTCACACTATTTATATGCTCAAATATTTCATTTCCCCTTTGTTTGATATGTAAAAGTGAGTTACCAAATGAGAGTCAAACAAAATAAAATTCTCGTATCTTCTTGCATAGCACTTTGATACAATGTTGATGATGAGAAATGATGTTTATTCCAAGGTCAGCAGCAGGATTCAAGTCTGGTGACTGATTTTGCCAGTTGAAGACCTTCCAGTGTTTGGTGCTTAATAAACCTTCAGATAAGGAGGAGTATATTTGTCACTGTCCTGCTGCAGGGTAAAGGTCCAGATTGGAGGAACTGCTGTGTATGTAGTGGACAAAATGTGCACCAGACACTGATCTGACTCTTTCACAGCTAGATTGTATCAGGTCTTATGTTTTCTGACGTGCTGACAAAACATTTTCTTCAGGACATTTAATGCAGCAAACAAGGCTTGGATAGTTCATAATCGCTTTTATAACAATTTGTCCAGCAGATGGTGCTCTGATGTTAATGTTTCCACTAAAGGCAATAACCTGCACAACACCTATTTACTTTTCATGATCACCAGTTAACCATGTAGCTACTTCCATGTGTTGTTGTGTTGTTGACATGTGAGCAGGTATCCACACCAAACAGTTCAGGATTCACCATCCTTCAAATAATTCAAATTGTTGTATTTTGAAGGTGTAATACTTGGTACAGTACTGACTGAAGTACTGTGCATTTTTACTATTTTTTTTTTTACTCCACTGCATTTATTTCTTAACAGCTGCAGCTACTCTTCACATCAATAATTTATGCGTTAAATATAGTAATTTGTTGTAAGTCATACTGGTGCAAAACAGCAGTCCCATATTGGTCTGACAGTTAAAAGATTACTTTTGCACAGATGTGTATTGCTCCTTCAATTTCACATTTACTGTTACACCTCATATGCATTCATGCATATCAAATCACGTGTGTGTGTGTGTGTGTGTGTGTGTGTGTGTGTGTGTGTGTGTGTGTGTGTGTGTGTGTGTGTGTGTGTGTACCTGTCCATGCTGAAGGGGAAGCAGAACTTGGGCACAGTCTGAAGAGTTTCCTGTAGGACACAGATGAGTAAAGTTCAGTCATCAATATGCACTAATATTGAGAAGGATGAGAGTGAGGGAAATTAATCTATGAAGAAAGAGCAAAGCAAACATGATCAAAATGAAATGAGAGTTTTGAAAACAGGGTTCTGGTACCTGTTCTGTGTAGTCTTCAGGGAACTGCCTTCGCACCTCCGGCCCTGTGAGAGGTAAAGATAAATACAGTGACTGTAGAGGTGAACAGCATCTAATGGTTTATGTGACAATGTTCCAAAGAGTTTCCTGTGATGTCAGAAATGTTTGACTCTCATAAATGTTGTGTAGGGTTGAAGTCAGGTGACTGTGGAGGAAAGTCCATGACAGTCAGCACTGCTTGGTCTTAAAGTAGTTTGTATGTTAAGATTTTCTCTCCTGATAATGTGCTCGCTTGTGTCTGATTGAGCTGTGGACACAAACTGGTTCAGTTTGAATAATGCACAATCTGAAACACTTCTTCCTCACACTTCTAGGTTTAAATAAAATATTTGTGGACCTTGATGGATGAATATTTTTTATACATATTTTTTTTAGTGTAATGTTTTGCACAATAATGATAATAATTCAAAAATCATCATGAAATTTTTTTTTTCACGAGTCATTCTGAGGTCACTAGCTAAAGTTAATTCTTCTTATCAGTGATGTGATGGTCCATCTGAAAATAATTTCATTATTGAGAACATATTAGGCTACTATCGGGAAAAAAACACAAATAAGTAGATTTTAGGCTTATATTTAGAGGCGTGGCTAGTTTGATTGACAGGTCTGGTCTCCAATGAGAGCAGCGCTGGAGCCGAGCCTCATGCACATTGGGCAGTGATCTTGGGTTCAAGGGTTAGACCCGCCTCCTCACTCCTTCCTTCATATACAAATTTGGCTCCAAACATCCGACATGATGTTTAAAAGCCCATCTCATGGCTTCAAAACGTCCACAAACTAACGGGTGATGTCGCACTTGCTTCTATGGATAGGCCCCAGCAGACCCCGTGACTCAATTTGGATTAGCAGGCATAGAAAAAGCATGAATGAATAACAGAAATAACATCAAGCTGCTTTATGAGCTTCTAACATCCTTTACATATCAAACTGTATAAATACTAAACTACTGAATAACGCAGGTATTTTTTATAAGCTGTGTTAAAAATCTGAAGAGAATGTGTGAAGCTGCTCAAAAAGATTTCACTTTTCGAAAAGCAGAAGAACAGAGATGGATGTGGCATTTTGAAAACTGCACAGGAAATGATGAAGGCTTCAACAGGAAGAAATTCTCAGAAATACAGCCAACAGGCTTTCCTCAGTATCCAGGAAATTAGTCACATAGTGCAGATAAAAAAAGGCCCAAGACAGAAAGGACATCAGTGTTTTTGACTTTTAACCAGCTTCTATTGTGACTGCTCAGTCTCATGCCTCTGAAATGCTGCATCCTTCAAACATGTGCAGTGGGCACATAAATAAACAAGCCAGGAAGAAACTGCATCTTATTTTTGTTTTGTGGTACATCTTACCATGTTCAACAGATTACCTCAGTTTCTGGATTCATTATGGATTAATCAGGTAACAACCAGAAGCTGGGGGGGAGTTACCTGTGAGTCTGAAGTACGCAAAGCATTTTTGTTAATTTTATTGTTGTGTTTCTTCTTCCTGGTTTCATTCAAGAAATCAATTAAATGTTTTTAAGGAAGCAAAACAGAGGCAAAGCCCTAAACGTTACCCAGCTTAGTGTGGGCCATGGACTGTTTAACTCTCATTTACATTTGGACATATATGTCTCAGACGTGAAGACACACAGCTGACTCACTGAGATGAATAGTCAGTAAAGCACAGACGAGACAAAGCCAGACCTCTAGAATCAGTGACCTTGGGGTTTGTACAACTTTGCTTCCCCTGTTTTGTAAAATAAATGGGAGTGTTTTTGTCATAACACACTCCAAGGACTTACCAGAGCTGTGTGTCCCTGGATTGGAGACCTCCAGATACACCTCGAACGTGGAGTCAGGGCTCTCCCTGGAAGAGAAGATAAAAACAATTATCTTTGTGTTGTGTCTTTGCACGTTACAACCAACATGTCCAAACAAACCAATGGATGACGTCACACTTGCTTCATCCATCTTTTGAGTCACTGTTTCATTCCTTCGACTGAACTATTCCAGTTGTTGCATTTACAATATTATAATATGTAAAAGTAAAGTAAATTTACTCAGGGAAAATCTTACATACAATCAAAAAGTACTTCATACTACCACCTCAGTACATTTCATAAACCTATACTGTACTTTTACCTCATTGCACATTTTTTAATTTTACAACTATACCTACTAGTTACCTTTCATATCAGTATTTTAGTTACCTCCTGATAACCTTTGCTGAGTCATATTGGTGCAAAATCCACACAGAAAAAGTCTGTTTTCACTGCAGATCAGACGTTCACTGTATCAGCCGCCATATTGGTAATCTGACACCATCATACTTGTGAGCGATAAAACCATCATGAGCAAAAAGTTAATAAGAGAAATTCATTACAATACATTTTCAATGAGCAGAAACTGAGCCTATTGTGAATATTGTGTATGCGGTGGCTGTAAACTTTGCTGTTACTACTCCAAAAAGTTTGGAGAAGGTGTCCAAATGTGTAATACCAGATTTCATCCAACCATATGATGCAGCCCAGTTAGTGAGTAGAGGCTGAGGTTGTTTTATTGAATGTTAAACAGCCAAACTGGACACAAATAAATACTATGACACTGTTCATCACTCAGCCTTTATGCAAACATGGAAAACAGAACCCTAATCAGAGCCTGAGGAGTCACATTTCATCCTCATTTTGCATGAATTTTACAAATAACAGTTAATGTGGTTGTTGCAGGTCAAGTCAAGTCCATTTATTGATAAGCACAACAGACACAGGTGCTGTCAAACTACAAGAAAAACCATAAAAATACAAGTAAAAATAATAAGTTAATGTCATTTCAATGTGGTCTTAGTGAACTTTCCACTGACATGACTGTAAAGGTTGTTTTCTTATTCTTATTTCGCTTTTATAATTATTACTTAATGATAAACAATACACCTATTCTCAGTCTTATTTTCTACCCAGAAAAAAACCCAAAAACATATTGGTTCACTTGATAAACGGACTGCAATGATATCGTGCCTATTTATCTCAGTTTCAATCTACAAAGCCCTTTACAAGTTTTGTTATCTTGCAATTTACCCACACACACACGGTGCAAGGCAGTAGCTAATACCAGGGACAACTTAGGGTTCAGCATCTTCCTCAAGGACACTTCAACATGTGGACAGGAGGAGGAGTCGGGAATAGAACCACCAACTTTATGATTTGTGGTTGACCCGCTCTACCACCTGAGCCACAGCCACACCACATATCATAAAACATACACGCTGATGTATCTGAGAGGGGCTAGTACAAGCTGCTAAGATCACATGACCAATAAATAAATCTGAATATATTTAGTCCTGAAAACATGCTACCCAGACTGTTTCCCTTCATTCATGACTGCATGTCCTCTGTGGTCGTTACCGCTCTATTCGCTGCAGTTGACTTAAGAAATCCTTAATCAACGCAGGCTCTGCACACGAGGTGACGTACAAGGTGACTTTCAGTCTGCAGGCATTTCAGGGTGAAACAACAGAAATAAGGCACTGTGTTCGCCCGGTCAAAACCCAAATGGACTAAAGAAAGACACATTTGTTGAGGATCAACATGTCCCACACAGAGTTTGGAGGCTCTGTCAACAGGAGCTCCATCATCACTTCACCTGCTGACATGCTTCTGCTAAAAAACACATCTGCAGTGTGCACAAGGTCTATAACTGAGCAGTTCAAGTCCACTAACAGAGCTCAGTGTCTTATTTTGATATAAATCTTGTCGTTCATTAATACGCAGGGAAACAGGGACTGTATCGAGAAATGGACAAAGCAAGTGTGATGTCACCCATTGGTCTGTGGACTCACATTTTAGTCAGGAGTTTGGTATTTGAACGTTGCCGTGTTGGTTTCTTGGAGCCAGAAATGACCATATTTGGATATAAAGAGAGAAGTGAGGAGGTGGGTGTGACTCTTGAACCTGAGGTCACTTTCCAATGTGAATGAGAGTCGACTTTAGCGGCAGTCTCATTGGAGACCCGATCTGTCAATCGCACTAACCACGCCCCTAAATCTTCCTCTTTTGGAAGCATAATATCTCTTTAGTGTATTGACTGAGTATTTCAGGATTGAAAATGACCATTTTTAACTTTAAGTCAGTTGGAGCCAGTCGGGAGTATTGCACTTTTTTGCACTTCTGCTTTGGCCTCATTTTTGAGGCCCAGTTGCTCCATCCATCCATTTCTCTGTACAGTCAACGGTTCCCACTCTTTCCAAGGAATTACTCAACAGGACATTTTCTGTAACAACACTACATACATGTTCCTCTATGTGAGAGTCTCATGCAGTACTGTGGATTCTGATCCGTGCTATAAACATCTGATCGCTCCCAAATTCATCCTACAACATGAGTCTAAACACAGCCATGAAGAACAATCTTCACCCACAGAAAGAACAAGGAGTCCTGCAGCACATGGTATGACCCTGAGTGAAGGATAAAGACGTCATAACAACACATACTGTTATAGTGTGTCACACTCACAGATTGCATTCAGCAAACGATGACAAGGTCTGAATAATTTTCCAGGATAACTTAGAGGCTGTCTGGAAAACCTTGCCTCAATTACCAGGATTCCAGGTTTTCCAAGGGGCGTGGGAACCGTCGTGGCTCATGAATACACCATCAAAATCACACACACACAGGTTTTCACGTGCTATTTACAGATTATAGAGTTGCTGCTTCGGAGTTTACATGATGCTGAGGAAGCTGTCGTCCTGAGGACTTGCATCCTGTTCAGGAAAACCTCAGTTATCATGTTTACATTACATCCAGAGACATGCTCCCAACTCAATGCTAACCATCTGTATCTCCCCGAGCTCAGTGTTAACGTGCTTCGTTGGCTCGGGGATGGGTGGCAGACGTGTCAACAACATAACAGACATTTAAAACGCATTGTCCTGCTGGTCCCGTGAGTGGACCAGTGTTTTTAGCCTGTGTCGCAACAAGTCAGGGCCTCGGACTCCACTGTATCTCCCCCCTCAGTGACTCACAGGAACGCAGCTAACACAGTGGTCACACAACCGTTGGATAAAGCGGAGGAAAACATTCTTACTTGATTCGCGACCCCATCTTTATTCCTCGGCCCCGCCGTCGCGTGCAGCAGCTCACTGTGCGCAGACGCGTCGCTCCAGAGGTGTTTGTGTGATAGCAACCTGCCTGTCACACAGAGCTGCACAACACCATGGCGCGTCCGCACAGCGCAGGTCACGCTCCGTCTCGCGATGAACGCTGGGGTTTGTAGTTCTATTGTAGAGGAGACGTCAGTTTGTAACGTGCAGCGATCCAGGGCAGAAAACTACAGCTTCCACAGTACGTGTCGTTGACGACGACTGGGTCGCGTGATGGTATATTGGCCAATTTCTTCGCTATGTTTACCGTTATTTACATTACACTGTATAACAAGCTGTAATTTTACTGATTATTTTCATGTTTACTTTACAAATCTGTAAAACCTATACCGTCATCTACACATAGATGACAAAAGCAGAATTTACACATTTAATATAAAATAACTTAAAAACACAAATAACCAAAGTAGTTAAGTTTTTTCCACATAAAACAACATTTCATTTGCAAATTTAGTACAATAGTTAAATTAAAGTGCAATACCGTAGATACGTATCCAAAATTTGACATCAAGAAGGAGTATTGTTTCTGTATTTTTTTTCTCTCAGATGTTTGCTAATGGACAAATACTGTGTAATTAGAAAATCTGTCATCAAGACTGTAGAATAAATGTGTTGTTGTCACTTTTATTCTTTGTACCCGTCGAAATATTCCCCATGAAATATTAAAAAGTAAAAATATCTCGAGACCTCATGTAAAATTGAAGCTACAATCTGTATTTTAATCAAGGCAAATTACAATAATTTTAAAGTTG
>OOFC01022774.1:0-11586 GCA_900323345.1 Pseudochromis fuscus
GGGGGGGGAGTAGGTTAGGCCGGACGGCTCCCCGGCCTCAGTCGGGCGGTGGGGGTGTGTGGTGGCGTATGGTTGCTGGCTCAGCTGCAGGGGGAGAGGTGGAGCAGTCGGGCTCAGGGAGCAGGGCCAGGTGCGTTAATTAGCGCACCTGAGGGGCAATCAATAACGGGGACACTTTTCTTTATTAGTAGTGAGTGCTGGAGCCTGGGGAGGAGGACTGAAGTTGGACATTGTGGACTGAACTGCAGGCGAGGGTTCCCGGCGCAGAGCCAGGCGAGCAGTCGAGCCGGGAAGGAACCCCGCATTAGAACTGTGTGTTGTCAAACTGTAAATAAAATCGTGCAACGAACGTCAGGAGTCAGTGAGTGTCTGTGCTGGGGAGAACCCACGGGGGGACGACGGTCACAGTCTCCTTAATGACTAAATGATTTTCAGATGGAGCAGATCACTGAGGAGAAGACGTGACTTTAACTAATCATCAGAAGGACTTGTGGGAAAAATGTAATGACTGAGGATTTTTTTCTCTGCCATCTATTGTGAAACTCCCCTCCCTCTCCACAGAGATGGTTGGAGCCTCGTGGTCATCTCTCCACACTTTTCAACTACTACAATAAATCTTTAAACTTCTCTCTGCCTCAGTGTCCTGCTTTTTGGATCCTACAAATCCTGAGCTAACACAACAGTAATACTTCACAGAAACATTTGGATAACAGTATGTATGAACATCTATATGAAAATAACCCCTATTGTTCTGAATGCATCACAGCCCCAGTATGAACCATATGAATAAAATAATAAAAATCCTTCAGACACCCAGAAACCCAGCATTTTGATTGGAATGCTAGTTTATGTAGAACAAGAAAACCAATGTATAAAGCTCAGAGACAGAGAGTTGTGCTGAATAAATAAGAGAGGGCTGGTGAAAAGATGAAGACCAAGGTCAACACTGAGGTCTTTAGTCTGTGTTGGTTAAAACAAGCTTCTTGAGCAATTCATCGTAACCGTACGTCGCTTTCAATAACAATTCCTCTTATTGATGCTCCTCTTTCAGCCAATAGAAATCATTCAGTCAGCTGACTTGTTTTTTTTCCATTTGTTGGACACCGTAGCGTGGTGCTCTGAGCCAGTTCAGAGTTTATCACTGTCAGAGGAGCTGGTAACACTTCTGTGTCAAAGGTCAAAGCACAAAAACAATCTGCCAACACTGTTGCAGTTGCTGGTCTCGCTGTTTTCAACACATGAAATCGTCATCCGTACATGAGATGAATCACTTCCACAGTATCAATTTCAGTATCCAGGACGTGGACACTGTTGTAACATGACAGTGTAACCACCTGAAACCATTACCTACATTAAATATTTTGACTACAGCGCAAGCTAGCTTTCCAGTCTGACATGTGCTTTAGACAACAGAAGTTTAGCGGAGATCGCTAGCACCAGATTGTGGCCAAACTCAGCATGTCCAAAGTGTAAAACTAGATGTAGTGAACTATCTATCACATGGTTTTACACTGGCTGCAGCTCAAGGCCTCCAAAAGTCTGGATGTTGAAGTTGGCTGAGTACAGACTGTCAGACTGTGGGATATTAATGACACAGCAAACTACACTGTTTAACTCTGCCGTGTGGCTGCTAGCTTCCGCTGCATTATTTCCCTAGGTGCAGCTAGCCATGCTAACAGAGCCTGCTAGCTGTGGTGTTTGTGAGTCTGCGGGTGTGTTGTGATGAAAACTAAATTACGTCGTTTTCTCTTGTTAAGGAAAGACACTAACTCAGTGGCTACATATGACATAGATATTTATCATAGACCAGTTGCTGGTTAGCTTTGGAAATAAATGATTATTTCTGCGTTACTTTGCAACTAGATCTCAAACTGCATCTCCACCTAACTCCTCCACTCTCCCAGTCACACACAGACAAATCAGGTATTCAATAAGGAATCGAATCGAGAATTATTGATTAATTATTATTGTGAAATGAAGGGTTTATGTGATGATGCTGGACCAGTTGAGGTTCATGGAGGGATTTGTGAGGAAGACCAAAGAGGAGAGAATTACAGTAATCAATACAGGAAGTGACGAGGCTGTGAACAAAGATAGACATGGTTAAAATGAGTAGAATCTGCTCTAGTTGGTGAAACAGTTGTTGTGTTGTGTCTGGACTGAGATAGTTTCACTAAGTTGTTACACCCAGCCCTAATGATATCCCCTACCAGCCACACCTCCCACTACATTCACCTGCCAGCACTGCTGCTGTGTTATAATAGCTGCTATCAGGCTCCTCTGAGAGTCTTTTACAGTTGGACTGTGCTGCACAATCATCAGAAACCACTGACATCCCCACACAGCGCACAGTTACACAAACTCTCAGATACTTCCCAATCTTCTGTGTGGAGTCAAATAAGACTTTACACAACCGCTTTATCTCTGCCCCGAGACTCCACACAGTCTGACATCAATTGTAGACGCTGACTGAATCCAGATGACAGACTCCAACAACAGCCTCGGTTGAGTTTCTACAGTTTAATGGGGCTGGTTTCACCTGTTGGAGAATAGATGGAGAGACTAGTGTGAGGGGTTGATTGGATGCTACAGATTTAGAAAAGCTGATATCTCACAGAGGCGAGCTGTACAGAGTGACAGCATGGAAACAGCTCCGCGTCGGGGTTTTCATCATTACATTTTCACTGCCAGATATTTTGGCATCAAAGCAACTTTGATCATTATTTTAGGGGATTTTACAAAATGTACTGCCACATTTCTTGGAGGGCTTTTAGATACTGTTCATTATGCTCTTTTCACAGCAGTGAGAGAAATGTAGTTGCAGAGGAATGTACACCCTAAAAAATGTTGGGTTGATTTTACTAGAACTACATGCTGGGTTAATTAAACCCATGAAGAAAGGTGTAAAAACTACAAAATAATGAATAAAAACTACAAAATGTTGGGTAAAAACCTTTTATTTTATCTGACTGCTTTCATTCAATTATTCATTCATCTATAGAGCTTAAGTTTAACCCTTACAAGCTTTCAGTTATTACACTTCACTTTACAACTACACATGCTTTAAAGTGTGTTCACTGCACACACTACATTTCAACAACTTTTATCACATACACTTCAAATGACAGTTCAACTGGTCCGTGAGGCATTTGTTACCGGGCCGCACAGAAAGAATAAATAATTTAATTCATTTCCATTGTATCGACTATTAGAGTCTGAACAACATTTTATTTTGAGAAATGACCAGATTCTCTCCGACTTAACTTTCACCTGTGCCTCTTGACATGTCAATACACTTGTCTTGGTCACATGATATGACGTATCACATAAATAAGCCCACAAACTAGTGAAAATGAGTAAAAAAAACTATGGAGAGCTTCTTTGCAAAGGGGAAAGGCAACTTCACCATTTTACCCTGAACATTTAGCTACTGACAGAAAGTGACGTGTCGATCAAATCACCATAATTCCATTTGCACTAGCAACATGATTACAGCTGATTCTGAAAGACGACAAGTGGAGTTTCCGTACACTACCGTAATGTAGGTAATATGCACAGAACTCTGCACGTCACCGCATGACTCCATTCCCTTGGATTACTACCGTAATGTAGGTAATATATACGACACGCTCCACTGCTTGGCTTTCAGAATCAGCTGGAATCACGTCAGTAGCGCAAATTGCCGAGGAATTACAGTAAGTTGGTTTATGCTAGTCACTCTGTATCACCAACGATGCGTTAGGTGTTAGAGGCTTAATTTTTATGTCGGTCGTGTTAGTTTATTTTTTACTGTATTTATCTGCCACATTTTGAAGACCGGTCCATAAACATAATGCTCCGTGGTGAAAAAAGGTTGTGGACCCCTGGTTTACCTGCAGTTTATTGAACTGCTTTGAGCTCCGACTCACAAACCAACAACTCAACTTCTTATAAATGTTGAAAATCAAATTTCCCACGCAATCACTCTGATACCAAACCCTGACACCTCAACTCTTTTCACCAAATACACTTCAACTAGGATAACATCACAAACTGAATGGAAGTAGCCATCCAGTCTCAAAAGTAAAGCCCATACAGAAGAGCAACACCACTGATGACCACTAGAGGCTGGCTCAAAGAAAACTCTGGCCCCACTCAGCTCTTCATTGGAGGTTCATTCACTCACTCCTCCCTTCAAATCCATATATGGTCACTTCTGGCTCCAAAAAAACAACATGGCGACATTCAAATGCCAAACTCTGTGCTTCCACAAACCAACCCGTCCTTTCAATGGCTCAACTGAACCAGCAGCACACAGCACCTTCAACTGAGAAATAATATTATGTATTTACTCCATATTTCACATATTAAACTGTGGTATTGTGTAATTTAATGCACATGTATTCCAGTGTTGGGAGGAGCCGCCATATGTTTGGTTTACCTTGTTTAAGCATATTAACAGCTACTGTGATCTTTCTAGTCTGCTCCACCTGACATCCCTGAAGGCCTCCACCGAGCACTGACTCACTGCTAAAATGACTGTCGGTTAATTCCCTCGGGGGTTTTCCTTTCTCATCTGTTATTCTCCTGCATGACTAATTTCCGGCCCTCCTGACCTGCAGAGAGATTGTTATTTGGAGGCCATCCGCCATCTTAATTTGGTTTAGTGATCCTGATGGACTGTTGTCCTGGTTGTTCTCAGGGTGTAGAGAGAGGGTGAATAACTAAAGGGCAAATGGAAATGAGACATCGCACATGGACAAAGAAGCTCTGATCGTACAGAGCTACAGTGTTCACGATGCAAAAGTTCAAATATTCTCACCCAGCTCGGATGCTCTGCTGTCAGCTGTGAAATGTTAAAAATGAGAATATAAAAGGACCAAGAGGAAAGGTGAGAGGAAAGCAGCGGGGGGTTTAATTGGAGATTAGAAAAGGCTGGAAGAAGAAAAAGTCTGAACATGTTGGAAAAATCCTGACAGCAAATCTAACTGTGTTTCAAATGGGAGTTATATTGGGTTGTGTTATAACAATTCATTCAGTGTATGAAGTGAAGTGTGAAGTATAATTTAATATATTCACTGCATAGATTTCAGAACAAAATAAAGTTTAAAGGAATGGAAAATGGAATATAATATATACCGTATTTTCCGGACTATTGAGTGCACCTGTCTATAAGCTGCTATTGGATTTATTCGAAGTTTCATGTGGTCCACTCTGACCGGGTCTGATGTGACGAGGCTAAATGTGACATGAGCCACACTGGTGTTTAAACCGCAGGGTTCAAAGCGTCGGAAAAAAGTAGCGGCTATAATCCGCAACATACGGTATATACACATATATATACATGTAGCCAGCAGATAGTTTTGCATTTAGTCTTTTTGTTCCTCTCAAACCCCCGTAGCTGGTAGGGCCACCTGTGATTGCGCAATATACATATATAAGTGGACCAGTGTCCCTGCTCAGCCCTTGTTGGTTTCCAGCGTAGCCGGTTGGAGTGGCACCCAACACCGCACCACGGGTAGACCTGCCTCTCCAACCTGCAGTAATGTGCAGTCTGCATGGATCCGTTGTGAAGAGGGAGCTGAGCCGGAAGGTAAAGCTCTCGATTTACCGGTCGATCTTCATTCCCACCCTCACCTATGGTCACGAACTTTGGGTAAAAATAAAGTAAGATTTTAAAAAAAGTCGAGATAACGTCACTTTTAATTTTACAAGTCTCAGTAATTTAGTTTTGGATCAAACCACTTCTCTAACTTCCTCACTTTCCAAACCACTTTGGAAACACGTTGGAGCTAAAAACAGAAAAATAACTTGTGCAAACTGTTTCTGCTGTTTTCATTGCAGTTTGTCTGATCATATTCCCCAGACATGACTCTCCACACCCTGAGCCGTCAGTGTCCAGCATCAGCTTACATCTGAGAGTTTGCTCATTTCATATGCAAAGAAAACTAGAAGTTGTTCGAGAATCCTTTTATGTGTTTATGCATTTCATGAATGTATCTACCTGGGAGATGTGTCATTGTTAGTAATCTGTCATTTCTGTTTGCATATAGAAACAAGTGCATATCTTCCAGGGTCTTACTGAATATAAATCATTTTGTTTTTGCATGAATCCATCTCAAGACTTTCGTATAGTTTGAAAACTTTTGTTTTTAATCCCAAGAGTCTTTGCTTTTCAACCACTGCCCGGTTCTTTCACCATTTTATTTAAAGCAGCAGCGACAAACAGGGAAGTGGATTTAGTGATGTTGGTCCCTTAGTGCAGTGGTTCTCAACCTTATTTCAGTGATGGACCCTCTGTGAGATACTTTTCCAGCCAAGTACCCTCAACCAACGCAAAGCAATTTTGGTTGAAAGTAAAAGATAAAGAAAGATGTAAAACACAGTGCTGCCAGCGGCTGGTTTATTAAACTTTGTAACTAACAAACAAAATAATTATCAACTGAAAGTGCTTATAATTCAATCTCTTCCTTTGACCACATTAAAAATCCAGAATCTCTTAATATTCAGGAAGGAAAAAAAACAGTTCTGAGTGAAAGGAGACTTTAAAGTTAGTCAACATTGTATTAAATTACATTGAACTTGCATTAAACTATTTTTTTAAGGATAAAAAAGACAAACATGTCAGATACAAATTGTCAACACTGCACTGAAGTTGCAGTTTTGCCTTGAACTGAGTGTTTTTGCTTCTACGTTTTAGTGAGAAACCTGAGGATTTTTGCTTAGATGCTGTTTTTCAAATGGATTAAAGAAAATCTCACGTACCCCCTACAGTGCTTTCAAGTACCCCCAGGGGTACACGTGCCCCCATTTGAGAACCACTGCCTTAGTGTTTCTGTCCATCCATCAGTTAGTCCTTTGGTGACTGAAATAACACAACAAATATTTAACAGATGCCAAGATCTTGTGTGGAGATTTTCCTAATCCCCAGATGAGGAAGCCTTATCGACTTTGGTGATTCCCAGACTTGTTGGTTTTGTGGCCTTTTTTTCAAAATTGTCCATCTTGAGTCTGAAAATGTACCATTTTAATCTGACAATGTTCAGGGTGAATTTTCTCAACAACTTCACAAAGATCCAGCTCTGAACTCCCTCCCTTAATGTTTGTACTTCCTTTCTTTACATGCTTTGACCTTTTGGGGCCACCATATATCCAGGAAATTCACTTCAGCTCTGTATGATAAAGCTCAGTAAACATGCACTCAGAGCCCTGTTTTTTTCTTCTTAAAGTAATATTGCGCTGACAACACATCTATTTAGCATCAAACAAAAAAGCTGGAGGCTGCAGCGAGGACTCACAGAAGTTCGACATTTTTTTCCAGTGAGAAAAAGAAAACCTCTCAAAGTTTAAATAGTATTTTGTTGACAACAACAAAATACATATCTACAGATTAACACGCAGCCATAGAGGCTGAACACTGCAGCCCACGTACTCAGTAAAGAGGGCAGCACACAGACTTTTCAAAACCACATTTCAAGCCTACACATGGCAAGCCAGGGCAAGGCAGCTCTATTTATGGAGTACATGTCATTACGTGGAGACTCAATGTACAGTGCATTTTAAAGGAGACATAAAAACATCAAGCGTATGCAATGTGGGAGTATAAAGAATGAAAATATCTGCCCACACACATACAAGCAGAGACTTGATAAAGGTCATACACATGAAAACAGCTACAGATATTAATACCAACCCTGTTCACAGGCTTAGCTTTAAATGTAGATTGAGTTTTTAGTGAGTGTAACAGCTCAGAAATGTTTCGGGGATCTGAACCATGTAGTTCACCCCCATGAGAAAAGGAAAAGTGAATTCTGTGTTGAATGGGAAGATGAACCACTGAAATGATGACAACAGCTTGTTTCACTGAGCTGCAATTTGAATGTTTTGACATGAACCTTGGTCCCCTGAAGTTCTCGTGTTATTTGTTAAGATCAGCATGAGCATCATAAAAGGTGTGAGTAGATTTTCTTCAGCTGTTTTTGTGGTACAAACAGGAAGAAGAATTATGCATTTCTACATGTTTAGTTGGGGCGGCACGGTGGTGCAGTGGTTAGCACTTGTGGTTCACAGTAAGAAGGTTCAGGGTTCTCAGCTCGGACCTTTCTGTGTGGAACCTTTATGTCCTCCCTGTGCATGTGTGGGTTTTCTCCGGCTACTCTGTTTTCCTCCCACAGTCCAAAGACATGCTTGTTAGGTGAATTGATCAAACAAAATTGACCATACTTGTGTTTGGGAGAGTGAATGGTTGTTTGTCTCTGTGTTAGCCCTGCGATAGGCTGGCAAAGTGTCCAGGGTGTACCCCGCTTCCTGCCCAGTGACAGCTGGGATAGGCTCCAGCAGTCAAAAATTACTTTGTAGAAAACCAGACAGGCTAAGGTTATTGAGATAAATAGAGATATAGAGTTGTGTATCGTCTGCATAGAAACAGACATGCCATTATTCTTACTTGTGTTCCTAAGTGATGTCTTGCGATTAAAAAGTAGTGGGCCAAGGATTAACCCTGGTGGGACCCCGGAGAGAATTTAGAAGTCCTGGAAGTGGATACA
The DNA here is from genome assembly GCA_900323345.1 of Pseudochromis fuscus. Classification (NCBI taxonomy): domain Eukaryota; kingdom Metazoa; phylum Chordata; class Actinopteri; family Pseudochromidae; genus Pseudochromis; species Pseudochromis fuscus. Next base: position 8,526 of record OOFC01022774.1, read on the forward strand.
GGGAAACTTCTGTCTTTAAGGCTGTAGAAGAATTTGCTTTAGATAGAACCTGGAATGGACTTGGTGATAATTTGAAATTGTGTAAATCTCTGTTGAGTTTCAAAAAATTACTGAAAGGTAAAATAATTGAGGAGTACAGTGTAAAATGACTGACACGTGAAATGATTACGTAAAATAACTTCATTCATCCATCCATCCAACCTGAGGCAGTGGGTAGAGATCAGTAAGTTTACATTTATGTATACTTATATTTATGTGGCTGCCAATGCCGACTTATAGAAAGGATCATGAAGCTGAGCAGCATAGAAAACTTGATTTTTAAAATAGATCAGTTACTGAAGTAAACTATCAGAGCTTCATGATGTATTATTTTCAAGAAGGTACTTGTACACTTACTGAGCAGGAGTAAGATGGGGTATGAGAGGTGTAGTGCAAAATTAGGAAGATGGTGAGAACATATGTCAAACAGTAAATAAAACTGTAGTAAGTTTCAGTGTGTTGAACATTTCCAGCTGTAACACAGGTTTACTCATGTTATTTGCATTGACTCATATGACTAAGCATCCAGTTATCTAAAATATAAACAACCTGGATTCTTATCCTTAACCCTTTAAGCCCTGGGAATGTGTTTTTTTTTTCATGTCCACCTGAAAAAAAAAATCCCAAATTTAGCCAGAACTGCTGCAACACGATCAGGTCAAAACAACCAATCATTGTGTTGTATGGATGAGACATTTTTACTGCCTGATCAAAACTGCCAGAGAGTAAATGACCGAGCCTCACAACAATGAGTAAGTGACGCTAAATGCAACAAAAAATTAACAACAAACACTACATCAGTTTTATCACAGTCCTACCACATGGCCTCACCCCTGAATGTCCTTTCACGGCAACTTTTGACAAATGGCGCTGAGTGCAGTTTTATAACAGGCCTGGTTCCTCCAAATGGACAGAGTCAAAGACTGAATTATTCCATCTGCTGAACAAAGACTTTTCTTCAGGTTACGATTGTATTTTCTGCTCCAGATGACTGGAAATGAGTCCTTGGCTCTTTTTTTAGAACATAAAGGAAAAATGCTTCAGTTGGTAAATGGATTTAAACTAATGTATTAAAGCTTTACTCTACACCAGTAAGAGGGATTATATTTATAACAAGCTTTTGTTTCACTGCGCAAGTTTTTGAGGATTGTGGAAAAATCTGTGGAAGAGGAAACTAGTGGTGTTTCAAAGATTGTCTGGAAACTATTATTCAGATAATTAGATGTTTGTCACTGATATGTAATGGTGTTATATAAGCAGCACAAAGCTGATGATATGTAACATGGCATATTGGCGCTAACACACTATGGATACACAGAACTGTTTGCAAAGGCAGTAAAAAAACATCATTTCACAGTCCTGGTGGTTGAATTTGAGGTAGAACTTTTCAGGTTTCTTTCATCTGCCTTTGAAAACAGAAACTATAATACAACAAAACCACAATTCATTATTCAGCTGCTTCTGAGTTTTACATTGTGGATTAATTGTCTTTAAACTATTTAGCAGGAATTTTTTCATCCATGTGATTATCCGTGTTTAAAGTTGCTGTTTTTGTTTCACGCTCGCATCATTACGTCCAGAGGCAGTTATTATTTCAACACAAGCACCTCAGGAGTTCTGAGCACGAGCATAATTACCTATAATTAATAACTACATTCATTATTATGCATACTAGTCTTGCAGGGCACAGATCACCGAGAACAAGAACTGATAAGGATTTTTTTCTCCTTTGAACTGCATCTTTAAATTTTGAAATCCTCTCTTTGGCTACCAATCATTACCGAAGAGAAACTTATGCTCATTAATGCAACTTAAATTTGTTCAGTGATGTGTGTCGCCAAGTCGTGATGATCATTACCAGCACTGCATTGTCTTCTTTCCTGCATCTCTTATCTGTCTGTCGTTGGTCTGTGTAAAAGCAGATGGGATATTTTAGGCCGCGGCCACATTTGTCTCCTTTTAAATCATGTCACAACACACAGTCAGAGCTCACAGTGTTGCATCATTCTCACTGCTATACAACTATGGAATTATGCAACTGTGCATTACATAGTTAAAATTAAAAAAAAAACAAAAAACTGAAAGGCTGAGATATAAATAACCTTTGCTTGAGGAAGAAATGAGGATTGTGTTCCCAGTGTTCTGGCATGTATACATCCCCCGAGACGTTACCCTTCTGTTGTATCGCTGATCTGATCCAAAAGCTTAAGCTCTTTAACTCACTGCAGCCAACAAGCTGCTGATAGCGACTGACAAAAGGTTAAATCTATACATCTCATGTGTTTGTTAATCTCAAACTCCTACTGGAGGAAGTTTGATCTACAGTTGAAGCACCTTCCAGACCTGCTGCCTGAGAGCACTGTCCAATGCTGGATACATTCATACACAGGGTTGGGAAGGGGCGGAAAATTTCGGTCAGTGTCTGGAAACTTTCCAGAAACTCTCCATGGGAAGTTAAGCTGGGGAATTTTGGAACTATTCCAAATTGGAAACTTTCTATGGGAATTTATTGGGAATTTATGGAAATTATTGGGAATTTATGGGAATTAACTGGTAACTGTATCATATACAAATAACAAAAAAGCTTGTAAAAACACTCATGCAGTGGCATGAACAGAAATATATTTGGCTAAACAACTGGGATTGTCTTCAAAATATTTTACAGTTGATGTATAAATTCTTGTCTGGTTACAGAAAACCATCTTGCAGGAGTCAGAAGAAACAGCATCACATCTGAGGGAGCTATAATAAGCTAGCCTCTTAAATGGTCAATGAAATGAAAGCTAGCTTACATTGAGCACCTAACTTACCAGCTAGCTAGCTACTGCATGAATACATTTCTATTTAATTTTTGCAAGTTAAACAGTAATACTATTATAGATCAAATATATTTACCCCATAATATTATAAAAAATTTACTTGACTTTATATAATCCACAAGATCAACTGTGTGGCTTCAATAGTTTTGTGTTTTGGACTCAAAGTGTGACCTCCAGGGTTTAACCAATCATCTGTGCATGTG
>OOFC01022775.1:0-34104 GCA_900323345.1 Pseudochromis fuscus
CGTGAGCGTTGGCAGGTTGTCGACCACAGCTGGTGTCATTTTCATGTCTCTAGTGTGAAATATGAGGACATGGCGGCAGTGTAAAAAAAAGTGCACCTTTGTTTTGGGCAGCAGATTTTATAATGGGAGCGAATGGGAGCTGGAGGAGGACTTGTCTCGACAGTTGGTCCGCTGCAGCTGTCCCTGTATGTCCTCTGACAATGAGACCCCCACTGTGAAACAGAGGACAAGTGTAGCTACACACGAGTGGGTCCGTTTTGCCTGTAGGTTGAAAATTGTGGGATTTATCACAGGTTAAAGTCAAAAGTTTGAGGCTGAATTTTCAGCTCTCCCACTCTGACGTGTGATGTCACCACTGTAGAACACGCAATACACACCCATTGTAAAGTCAGAAAATAGCTGAAAAAAGCACAAATTTATCAGTAGTAAAACTCAAAAAGTATAAAAAATATCCAAAATCTGAGTACAATGGTATTAGTTCAAAGTCTTGTGACCTTTTTAAAACTTGAATCGTGTCTGTAGCTGAAAGTATGTGGAAGTAGTTAAGGCTGAAAGGAAGGGCAATTTGAAGATTCTCTCCATTCACTTCCATTGTAAAAAGTAGTTGGAAAAGGTTGAATAGTTGAAAAAGTAAAAGTAGAAAAAAAGTTGAATACAAGTTGAAATGTCCTCAAAGAGCTGAACATTTTGATAGTTGAATGGTGTCTGTAGCTCAAAGTATGTGGAAGTAGTTATGGTCCGAAAAACAGGCGGAAGAACTCAGAAGAAGTATCATAATAAAGATTTGGATCTCACACTAATTATGATTTTTTTAGCTATAGGTCTGTTGTTCTTTGTCCACACTCTTCTTCTTCTTCTTCTTCTTCTTCTTCTTCTTCTTCTTCTTCTTCTTCTTCTTCTTCCTCAATAAGATTTTGGGGTTATAATCCCATTAAGATGGTGTTGGACACTTTACATTACACTGAAGGCTAAGGTAAGGGGTTTTGTCAGTTGTTCAGCAGCCGTGTCAGGCAGAGAAATTTCCAAATTGCCCGAGCTGATAAAACAGTGGAAACCAGCAATGTTTATGGGCTGAACTGCTGTTTGGCTTCAGTCCATTTTGTCCGGAAGTTTTACATGGTCCAGACCCAAAGATGGTATGGTAGACAGGAGGAAGAACAAACTGTTCCTCCCACAAATTCCCATGCCTTTTCCTTGTTGTTTATATTACTCATTGTGTACATTAGCTGTATTTTATCTGAGTCTGAAGATGATGACTTTTGTGATTAAAGCAGCTATTGTGTCTTTATACAAGTCTCCTTCAGTGAGATTCTGAGGTATTGGTATTACACTGATGCTGCTAGTGTCAAGTGTGCATGTAGTGAATGAACTTCATGTAAACACACTTGCACTGTGTTGGCAATTGAATGCTCTGAAAAGGCTGAAAGAAAAACTCTTGCTGGTGTAATTCACTGGGATATTCCACTAAGTGAGTGAGGTCATTATGCTAGTGCATGCCTGTTGTTTAGGAATACTCTCATACCCTGTGCCTGCTCTGAGGAGCAGCGCTCCCTAACATAAACCTGGGAGACAGCAGCTGATGGATCTGAGAGAGCCTTTTACTCAGGTCCAGGACATATGACTATTTTAGGTCATCAGTGGGGTTCTCCCATCATGTTGGCTCCACAACTCATCCACTGTACAACCTTTGATTTCACGAGAATAGTAAACAGAGTCTGTAGAGGGTGGCTTCTGTGCTATCAAAACTTGGGACTGGTTGTTGTCCATGTACTGTAATCTCATAAAGGTAAAACTTCAAAAAGTTATTATTCTAAATGATTCAGACCACAGACTGTATATACAATGGACAAAGCTAACCGGCCGTCACCTGTTGGTTTTTGTGGACTCGCATTTGGAAACCAGGAGATTTGCATTCGAATCATGTTGGCTGTTTGGAGACACAAGTGGCCACACTGGGATTTAAAAGGAGGAGTGAGGAGGCGGATCTGACCCTCGAACCCGAGGGAACTGCCCCTTGGGTTTGACACTTGAGTTCAGAGCTGGAGTCATTGGAGACCAGGCCTGTCAATCAAACTCACTAGGCCCATAAATATTCTTCTTTTTGAAGCCTAAAATCTACTTAATGATGGTTTTGGGTTTTTTTTTTCCAGATGGACCACAAGTCGGGGGCGGCACGGTGGCGTAGTGGTTAGCACCTGCACCGCACAGCAAGAAGGTTTAGGGTTCGAATCCTGGCTCGGGCCTTTGATGTTCTCCCTGTGCATGCATGGGTGTTCTTCAGGCACTCTGGTTTCCTCCCACGGTCCAAAGACATGCTTGTTTGGTTAATTGATTAGTCTAATTGACCATAGATGTGAGTGTGAATGGTTGTTTGTCTCTGTGTTAGCCCTGCGATAGGCTGGCAACCTGTCCAGGGTGTACCCTGCCTCTTGCCCATTGGCAGCTGGGATAGGCTCCAGCAGACCCCTGTGACCCAAGTGTGGAGAAAGCAGGTATAGAAGATGACTAACTAATTGACTGACTGACCACCAAGTCACTAACAAGAAGAATTAACTTCAGCTAATGACATCAGAATGACTTGTAGACAATAAATCTTTCTTGCCTCTTTCATGATTTTTGAATCGAGAGACTAACAGCGAGTTGTAGATTAAGTTAAAACCATGAGCAAAGCTGGTTCAGGTCCAAACATTAACTGCCTGACCAAATGTCACAAAAGTCATATTTTTAAGTGTCAAATTTCTCTCAGTGCGTCATATTCAGAAGAGGGTTCAGGGTTCGAATCTCGGCTCCGGCCTTTCTATGTGGAGTTCTCATACTCCCTCCTGTGCATGCGGGGGTCTCCTCCTGCAGTCCAAAGACATGCTTGTTAGGTGAATTAAGGAGTCTAAAGTGACCATAGTTGTGAGTGTGCGTGTGAATGGTCGTTTGTCTTTGTGTTAGCCCTGCGATAGGCTGGCGACCTGCCCAGGGTGTACCCCGCCTCTTGCCCGGTGACAGCTGGGATAGACTCCAACAGACCCCTGCAACCCACAGTGTGGATAAAGCAGGTACAGGAGATGACTGACTGATATTCTGGCTCCTATGTAACGCTATAAAAAATAGAAATCACCCATTTCCGAGAGATTACAAGTGGGCGGTGCTTTTATGTGAAGCAGGCACATGAGTGACAGCATTAGCCGTCTGTTTCTCCCATGACGGCACAGCAGCTTCTTTACTCATCATGTAAGGAAGGCTCAGTATTTCTCAGTCAGCAATGACAGCAGGGCTATATTGGGACTGAGCTGAGACTTAAGACTTGGGTGCTAATTTTGGACTCCACAAGTAACATCAGGAATATCTATTAGATGATATCGTCTGACTCCAAGCACGTTTTTCCAAAGCCAGGTTCTTCTCAGTGACTTACTTTGATTTTTTCTTGTATTTGCTCATGACTGAAGCAGTGTTGAGAGTGAGCAGTGGACCAGAGGAACTGAACGTCTCAGACTGTGCTGCCGAATGGAACTGATCTGCACTGCCTCCTGGGATCTGGGCTGTCGAGAATGAAATGCAACACTCGTCCATCCAAACCCTTCTCTCTTAATAAGGAGACTTTGCATAACACTCTTTAGACGATGGGCCACATTTTTGCAGTGAAAAAAGTCCTTGGCTCCTTTTTCTTCTCTCAATCCTGTGGCCTCCCCGCCCTGTGTTAAAGCTGAATAAACAGTCTCTCCACTAAGTGCTCAGCAGATTTTTCTCAATACCGACGCCAAAATTTACAGGGAGTTTGGTGTGAGAACGGCTAAAATTAATGATCAGTGTAACTATATTCATAATACTACAACGTACACGGACATTTGTTCTGCTGTATTTACTCTGCCAAAGACTCAGCTGATTACTTTGCCTCACAGTTTTTCCTAGTGATGGAAAACTGCTTATACATTTACATAAGTCAAGAAAATAAGTGTTTTATCTGATTTGATGCTACTTAATTTTTCATTACGTTAAACTTTTTCAACACTACAAGGTTTTTTCTTCCATATTAAGATGTGTTAAAATGTCAAAAAGTGATTTTAAAAAGCATTTGTTACTATTTTTGTTGGTCTTTTGTGCCTTTATTTAAAATAATAGTATGCTGGATGAAAATAATCAAGGGTAATGTTGTCATTTACAGTATGACCTCATGGTGTCACTGTTAAAATTCCCTAAAGACACATTGATACAGATGTGTGTCCTTTTGACTTATTGTTACAGTAACATTAAAGCACATTTGGTTACGGACAACTCTACAAATGAGGATGTACACGAAGCCAGTGATGATAATAAAATATTTTTTGTCCCATTTATTGATCACAGCATTTATAAAAAACAGAAGTGGAGTACAAAAGTGACAAAACCTGTCAGAGCATATGACATTAATTGCACTCTGTATGGCACATTGACCAAAACACTATGAGTTCTCTAACACGGGAGGAGTTAAGACTGAGGATGAGATGTTGTATATTTACCTCAAATGACCTGATCCAGCTCCTATAACTGTACAACTAATGTTCCAGGCCAACTTCCCAAAGTGGGAAGCCAGAAGATCTCACAAACATTCACACTCGCTGCCATTTAGCTGCTTCAGCCAAGCCTGGAAAAAGGAAAGCGAGGCCTTCAATGACTTCCAAAAGCTGATTGGAGCTCTAAAAGTCTTTAGTTTGTCCAGATGCAGCTGCTGCTGAGGAGTCCACATCTGTCCATACCTTTAACTGCAGAACAATGGTGCACTGCTGTGCTCAATAATCATTTTAATTAAATGGCTTAATCCACCTTAAAAAATAAATACATAAAATAAGTAGGGAGATTATGCTGAGAACACATTCATAGTTAGGATTCAAATGCAAAACCTTTACTTTTAATTGAATAATTTCACATTAATGCTTTTTATTTAATTAAAGGATCTCTCTACAACTAGTATTTCCCGTTCTTTGGTAGACTGCAAGCATAAATACCATCGTATCTACTGTATATTGTTATCTGAGACCTCCAAGGCCCCGGTGCAGGAACTAACCAGACCACAGATGGATGTCTATTTATTCTCACGTCTGCAGTCGGTGGTTGTGTGACTGACTTTGCACAACTGTTTTATCTAGATCCCTTGCTGTGCAGTGAGTCTTAGCCTGGTTTGGAAAACTGTCATGGCATCTGATCAAACACGGGGCTGCAGACAGGCTGTGTATAGGAATGCAGGTGCCGCAGAGCTGTGGGTTCCTGTGGCATTCCTCACGGCAGAGAGACCACTGTGACCCAGTCCCAGCGAACACAGCCTGAATACTTTTCAAACAGCCTCTCAGAACCACACTGGAATGTCTCATCACCACCAATTCTCACATTATAGCTTTTCTCCAGCCAACAACTGGTCAATTTGGTATCTGGAAGTCATAAAGAGGATTTGAACCTCTGCTTTCAAATTCAAGTTTACTAAACTTAAAGGGGTTTTTTTTGTTTACTGAATTGGTCATTACAAGTATTTTACTGACATTTTTCATTTTTAAAAAGATCTTAAACTGATTTTGTTGTTATTATAGGATGCATTAGAAAAAGTCTACATGCAGCGTATTAGAAATATATAAAAGGTAAACTACAGTAAAACCACAGAATTGCAGCATCCTCCCTTTGTTGCCATTGTTTCTCCTCTCTGTGCCAGAGAGCTCTGACAGGCAGGCTGTAGGGAGAACAGTGGCTGAGCTGGAAGTGCATACCAAGAAGTTTTATAGCCCTGAGGAATGGAAAGAAATATTGAGTATGCCTTTGGACCTCACAAAAAGCCCCCTCAAGTTAGCCCTCTCCTCTGTCTCCTCTACCTCGCTTACACCAGAGAGCCCATATATGGACACATATATGAAAGATTTTCCCTCTGTGTGCGCAAACACGGAAACTTCTAGCCCTGTGACACAAGGGGGCAAAAGATTGAAGACAAATATTTGAAGAGAGCTATCCTCAAGATACTGGGCAGCTGTGAACTGAGATCTAAAATCAGTAAGCAACAACAATCAGCACATGCGATGGTGAGGATATCAGTAAGCAGAAGCGGATGGACAGTAAGCATTTAAGTCAGTGTTGTAGAAAGATCTTTCAACAGCCTTTGATCCCAGAAGGAAGAATTTCTGGATTCCTTATCTGGACCTGGGAGCAGTTCAAGCTGCCTGTAAACAATAATTTACTCCACTTCCCTCTTGACTTCTGTGTACAAACAAACACAAAAGTGAGAAAAGTGTTATTTCTGTAAAGGGAAGACACATTTGGAAAGCTGGTTGTTGGACAGATTGACTTTTTGGTTCCCGCAGTCGTGCTATGACATGTCTGGCCTTTGGAGAATTTAATTTTACACTAGAATTGTAGCATGGCATCCCACATGAGTGTGAAATGAATCGTGACAGTTTCCCCCCAAAAAAATGCCTTCCCTCCCCCCACTTTTAGTCTAAGCTGCCTGAGCAGCATCAGATATGGCTGACAATCCAGCCTCTCTGTGTCTCCCCATCTGAGGGGGAACACAAACAAACCGTCTGGGAGGTGCCCTGCAGAGGCCACAAATATTCCTCCATTATGGCTTCTACCCACATTTGTGTTTGCAGCACTGGAAGCTCGAACTTTGTTTTTTCTCTCCATAGTCGAGCTGAGTAAGTGTGTTTCATAGGGTCACAGAGATCTATTTTCTCCCCAACAAGGAAAATGTATCAACTTTGACTAAAGTAACTGATCAAATGGAAACTTAAAAATTGCTTTTAAATGTTCACTTCAAGATTTTTATTTATTTATTTATTAGTGTATCAAAGAGCATATTTCTTAGACTCTTCCCCAAGTCAGCCACAGAGGAGCTCATGGGTAATTCTGCAAAACTAAAAATGTTTGTGCCCTAGTTCTGCCCTGTAAGAGATTTATTACAGGTCTGCAGGGTCTGAGAGATGACAGATCCTTTCATTTAACAGCAGCTACTTGTGCTGAAGCAAAATTCTGGCACTGGAAGAAAGCTGCCCATCTTCAATGGAGCACCTGCAGCTGAAATAGCCGACCTTCATACCTAAGGAATTTGACTCATCACATTATTAAGCATGGGAGGGGTGAAAACTGTGAATTTTGATCAATTCACTCTTTTTAAGATGAAGTTTTAATGGAATTAGAGGTGACTGAAGAATTGTTGTGTGTAATTTACACCTGTAATGACAGATTTATTACCCTGCAGAACGGTGTGAGTCAAAATGTCACAACCTTATTGTAACTATCCATCAAGTAAAATACCGTTGCTGTCTCTGTGCCCCGGTTGTGCGTAGATGTCCACCTGTGCGCAGTAATATGCCGGTTTGAGCCTCACCACGACCAGTGGAACATTACTGTGAATAAACCTAGCGGCAGTAGGGCATGGACAGGCTTAGGTTACAGCTTGGGTTGCACCCTCCCTGTACCCCCTCTCCGTTTTTTGCTACACTAAATGACTATGCCCCTGCATGGAGCTATCTAATCACGGGGGTACCAAAGAGTCCCAAAGAGCCGAGAGGTTTTCTCTATATATATCTGGACGATGTCTGCAGAAATCTTAAGATGGTATTTGACAAGGAGCCTGCCAGCACTGTACGTCTCAGAGTTACACTCAGCGGCTGCGCAGTTGACATGGAAGAAGAGCTGCCTACAAAATGTCCTCACTGTAAACTGTCCATTATAATTAGTCTGTACCATTGGAAAATAACCATTCGTGTTATATTGAATATAACGGCTGCACATTAAATGATAAAACCTCAGGAAAGTGCCGAAAGTTAGGAATATTTTCCTGGAAGAAGTTGCCATTCTTTGCATCAGACAGGCACGGTGACTGAGCCACAACAGAGGCAGGCACATACTTTCTCTAATGTAGTAACATTTAAGCCATCAGTGAACCTTAAATGTCTCTCCCAAGGGTCCCCTTATGCAAACATGATTTCTGGCACAACAGCCAAGTAAAGCTCGGCTCCTCCCAGAGCGACGACAGAGGAGAACCGGACATTCCACATACATAGTGGGTTGTCACTGTGGGCCTAACAGATTAACTAATACAGTGTTACAGTATTAGTATGAAAGCACTCTGAAAGGCTGCTGTGTGTCATTTAAAGAGAGAAAGTGAACAAGATGTGCTACTACCTAATAACCACAGAATTTTTTTCCACAATGTCTTTGTGATTTTGAAAGAGAAGAAAGAGTTTTTAATTCGATATTTACCTCCTGTATGATTATAAATACTTCTACGTCCTCAGAGTTGTAACAAGCTTTGATTTGAGACTGTATGTCATATTTTTTACAACCTTGTTTATAACCATGTCTGCCATAAAACTCCCTCCTGGTTGGAAAGTTAAGATAATGATAGCATAGTGAATGTGAATATGGATTCTCCTCATTGCTGCACCTGTCTCACTCAGCTGTCGCCTCCTGCAGACAACTGAATCGTGACACAGATAAGAATTCAAACTCATCACAGTATTTCAGACCGGTTGAGGAAATGAGCAACAGTTGTCTGATGGTTAGTCGGTTTTTCACAGTCTGAGAAACTGTGAGAAATGCTGTCTTCAAAAAATGAATATTAAGAAGATCAAATGAGCTGATGAGAGAGGCTTCTGAAGACAATAAAGTCTTTATTAATGTCACTCTCGGCAAAGATTTGGATGAGAAGAAACCCAAAAAACATGCATTTGCTTGTAATTTATAATATTTCCTACTAAAATATAAGATATAATAAATTGTGTTTTAATCCCAGTTCAAATGCCAAATGGTGAAAGTATATATAGGACATAGGCTTGAGTTTTAGTTCAAATGCTCTGCGTCTGTACTGGTTGGAGGCTTTAAAGGGCTTGAGAGGTAGATTTTTTTTCCAAAGAGCACAAAATTATACGTCTAGACCTTTTTTTTTGTTTTTTTTCTTCAGCAGGCATGAAAAAGAAAGTCCTTCTGGAGCTGTGGTGGTTTTCTTAAAGGCTTTAAACCTTAAATATTGAAAGAGCTCTTGCTTTTCTCATAACATGCATGATATAGTGACATGAAAGAAGATAGAAATGTGTTTTTGAGTTCTGTCTTAGTGTGGGAGTACTTGTAATTCTGCAAGTGGATGTAAGTTAGCATTTCAATCATCTCTGGGCTTCAATCAAAACAAGCGCATTGGACCCTGAGCTATTTTTACTGTGCCAGTGTGTTAAAGGAAAGCATTATAATGGGGCTTGTTTTCATTCCCAGAGTGCCACAGTGGATCCAGCATGCCATTTAAATGAAAATGCTGTTTAAGATGATTAAGATCAAATTGCAAATCAGGAAGAACTGGCACTTTACTCCCAATGGTAAAGACACGATAAAGACAACAAGTTCTAAAAATATCATGATGAAAATTATAAACAGTGTAAAATGCCCTCGGTAGCATATCTCATATGTAAAATCTACACATTTGAAGCACATGATAGACATTTATAAGCACGTGATAAGCATTAAATAGAGAAAATAATTTGATTCAGTGAAGCAATCATGAAATATTCAGAGAAAAATCTGTGTGCAGCAGGTATTTCCAAGTGTTTTGTATTTATTGGAGACAAATAGTATTTTATATAAACTTAGAAAAAACTAAAAAATACTTTTCCATAGATGCTTCTTAAACCACATTACCTGAAACAGAGAGAAGATGTGGGCAGTCACTGAGCCTGTGAGCAGTGTCTTTCACTGCCAGTCACAATTATGCAAATGGGTGTCAATTAAAATATGGGCTGGCCCAGATTATTAAAATGTTTTCTCTTATTACTGTGCCTGTCAATCAAAGTCTAATATAAGACGGATGCCTGAATTAGCAGGAGAAACTAAGCAATAAGATAAGAAAGTTTGTAAACACCATCATATTTCACTTGTTATTGAGTAAAGTCTGAAGACTAAGCTTCCTGTTTGACTACAAGCACGAACTAGTCTACCAGGCTACAGCAACAATAATCTGTAAAACAGACCAAAGCCAGAGCAAGACTGGGATTATTTTAAGAGACGTATCTAATACCATCAGACCTTGGACTCTTGGCACAGTAGTGCAGATCCATATTACAGACGAAGGCAGGTGCATGAAAGCGAAGGCGACCCTAAAAATATCCTTGAGAAGTTTTGTGGAGACACTTGGGGTATCCTCAGTCACCACAGTTGTATGTTTAAACTTTTCATTAGCACGGTGAAGAGGGATTATTGTATCAAATAATTAACTTGTAATTTATTCTGTAAACAAATAATAAGAGATCAGGTTTTTTTTATAGCTATTATAATATTTGGCATAAACTTCTTCTTTGGGACTTTGTAGAGCAGTTAACATTTCTCAAATGCCGAGCCAATCAGCGACTCGGCTGCTGTAACAGAAGAATAAAACCCATCCTACTAGGATGTATCAGTCAAATGACACATCAACAGTTTACGGTGGGGATGTCTGATATATTATCAGGTAAACACTTCCCTGTGTTGAGCCCCTCAGACTCTGAACAATGCCTCTAGGGTTTGCTTGGCTTACCGAAAGCATCTCAGCTCACACAGTACACTTGCCTTGAGCCACAACAATTTATCCCAAAGGAACTTCTACTCTCCAACCCACCCAAACACACTCAGACAGAGATAAAGAGACATCCAGGACTGCAAGTCAACACGAGCTGAATCACACAGCTGCTGCACCGTGCTGTGGTCCAACTTCATGTCCATCTGGGAAATGAGAGATAGGTGAACAGGAGGATACAGTCACTGTGAAATCATCAGAAAAAAGATCATCTACATGTTTTGTGAGCATGTCCCAGGTTTTAGTAAAGACCAGAATGTGAACAAACTCAAAAGACACCCACACAGAGGCAGACACCACGTGCTGCTTTTAAATGAGCTGTCAAGTTGGTAAAACAAACTTTGTGCCCGTGTCAAGAAGAGATTGTGTTCATTCGTTATTAAATGGTCCTCCCCTGTATCTTCTCCCCAGGTTTTATGGCTTTAGTTACATTACCATTAGGAAGCCTTTCCTTGGGAGCATGCCTACGTGTTACAACCCATATAAAGGCGTATCAAAAGTCAAATGTTTGGGAGCGACGAATCGCCAGGCAGATCCTTAAAAAAACGCCCAAGCACCCACACACGCCTCCTCCAAAAAAGTATTGGATGTCCAAAGGAATCCAGTCACCCCCCCTTTGAAAGTACATATTTGACAGGGCAGAGTCAGGCAGAGCCTGCACTCCAGCTTTGTGTTCAGTTAGGCACAGACGCCCTAGCTCCTCTCCCAGTCTCTCCTTGGTTTTCATTTGGACGTTTTGTTGGTGCAGCACTAAGCAGACATGGACGCCATCAAGAAGAAGATGCAGATGCTCAAGCTCGACAAGGAGAATGCCTTGGACAGAGCTGAGCAGGCTGAGTCAGACAAGAAAGCAGCAGAGGACAGAAGCAAACAGGTCGGCTGGTTTTTTTGTTCTTTGGTGGAAAACCTCCAATGATCCATAGAAAAAGCAGGAGTACCAGTAGCAGTGTAACGCTGCTGCAGTTTAAATGGATCGCCCCCTAAATACGGATTAATTATTTTGATGGATAATCCGAATAAAGGACTAAATTCAGTTGATTTGAATTGATTTTCTGGGAGTGACATAAATCGTCCTCTCAGCTGCTAAACTGATTAAGTTAAATGATAACTGTACTGGTAACTTTGAAAATGTAAATTAAAGATAAATCTATTCTGTTTAACTTTATAATTTCTTTGCATGCATGTATAGTTAGAGGACGAAATAAGAGAGATGGAAAAGAAATTGCGTGTTACTGAAGACGAACGAGATAAAGTGTTTGAGGAGTTCCAAACTGCTGAGGAAAAGCTGCTGACTGCTGAGGAGGTCGCCACCAAGGTATCTGAACCTGAAGTGCATGAGCTTCCCTAACTTTTTTTTCTCCTCTTTCTTTCCCCTGTCTCTGTCCTGTCCTCTCCCGTCCCGTGTCTCTATCTGTCTCTCCCTGTACGCACCTCTCATGCGCCTTTGCGCGTTCACGCCACTCCGTCTGTGCGCTGATCACCTCTGAAACTGTCCCGCACTGAAAACTCAGCTTGAGGACGATTTGGTAGCTCTGCAGAAGAAGCTGAAGGGAACTGAGGATGAGTTGGACAAGTACTCTGAGGCTCTTAAAGATGCCCAGGAGAAACTTGAACTGGCTGAGAAGAAAGCCACCGATGTAAGTAAGGAAGGGGTTCACAATGGCACCATTCCTGCACCACGCTTCCTCACATCTTCACCCTCAGATCTGAGTCTGAAACGACAGTTCAACACCGCAGAGAGGCTCAGTTTCCTCTCTGTGCTGATTCAAACTGACCCTTCACCCGTACTGTCTGAAAATAGTTTGTGGATGGGTAGTTTTGACCTCCAAACTCCAAACTGATCCAGTTACTGTTGAACTGTCGCTTCATGGTTTGTCAAGGACCACCTGCACAATCACTTACAAGTCAACCCAAAGAAAGTCCAATTTTTCATACACGTTACATCCTTTATTTTAGATTAATTTACTTCTGTTGTAGCTATTCACACTCATTAAAATAGTAGATATGATATAAGGTTCTTGTGTTTTAGTCCAGTCTTATGGGTCTTTTTTCAGAGTGAAACGTGAAGTAGCCTAATGTGCAGTCTTCCCAGAAGCTCAGGGAGCAAGCGCCTAGATAAATATAGCCCACTGCTTTATATGGTCAAGATAGAGCTCACATCTGCGGGCTGCGCTCTTTGCTTACCACAGGGAAAAAACACAGTTTCCCATCAAAACGTCTTAGGCAGCATACTTATTTAAAATAAATTAACTTTTTTTTACAGAAAGTTGAATAGATTGTCCAGTTTTAAATATGTTATTGTTTTTTTTCTTTTTTTATAATAAGAGGCCTGCATGACAAACTATGAAAGGAATTTAGATTTTGGCCTTTAAAGGTCGTGTCCTGGTGGAAGCAAAATACATTTTGCGTCCTCTCAAACACAGTTGAATATGTGGTTAAGAAACAGTGTGACAGTCAGGTTCAAGTGCAGCGGTCAGAGATGTTGATTCATCAAAGTCAGTCAGAGGAATCAGGTTGCACTGTGGCCTATAAGCAGCCTCTGAGGGAAACCCGTTGTAATAATACTTTAATTGGATTGCAAAGCTTAGATTAGTGCAAAGTGTGCCAGCGTCTATCTCATCTCTGATCTTATTTTCTACAGTTGTAGCCTTGTTGTTTCTTTTTTTTAATATTCCTATAACACTGGGGTGATCAAATGAGTCCAACTACTACTTAGTGTTTTTATGACCTTGTTTTTCTTTCCCTTTCATATTTTTGGGACTTTTTTTCTATGATATTCGCACAGTTTCAAATGTAGCCTGTAATTACGGTATTCAGTGGAGACTTATTGAATGGTCTGTAGTCTCAAAAGATTTCACTGCCACGTATGTACTGTTCAGTGTTCACCCGCAGAGGGCGCTGTCGCTCTGTTAGTTCACAGCACGTTTGCACAACAATGACTCTGGCTGTTTCCTTATCATTAAAACGGCATTGTTATTTCCCATCAATTAAATGTTATTGCATTTTAGTATTTCATGGGAGAGTGCAACAGATTCCCCACTGTGTCAATCTTTGCACAATCCTGCAGAATAATATTTTTTTAGGCCTATTTTTGAAATGTAGCGGTACTTCCTGGATGAATACAGGCATTGCACAGTGCGTCTCCAGAAAGCCCTGCGCGCTGTCTCCACGCAGCTTTCAGCACTACCAGGGACGTCATCTCGTTTCTTGTAAATTTCTCGGAAATTGTGCGACAGCCCCCCTATAGTGCAGGCTTTTATTTTTAATATAGTAGTGCAGGAAACAATGGCCGGAGCTACATCGTTGGAGGCGGTCAAACGAAAGATCAAATATTTGCAAGATCAAGCAGACGGTGCTGAAGACAGAGCCGAGAGATTACAGAAGGAGTTGCTTGTGCAGAGGAAAGCCAGGGAACAAGTAAGCATGTTTACCGCGCTCTCAGCCGGATAGTACATCTAAAAATACTCATTGTAGCCTCAAAACGTGTGTGTACAATTTGTGTAAAGGCGAGAGCTTGAGGATTTCTGTTGATGCACCGCAGTGCTAGAAGATGATCTTTACTTGGTGCACCACAAGTCTCAGATGAGGGTTTGATACAGTTCCCTGGATAAAGCGCTTATAATTGGCAACGTTAGGCCTCCGATGCCCTAGTAGTTTGTGCAACTATGATCCATTGTATCTTTATGTTGCCTCATCTTAATACTTTGTTTCACATGCATCCTTAACGGTCCCAGTCAACCTGCTTCTCAGTGAGAGCCATTAATTCTCCGCTCCACAGCTAATCCAGGCCAAGGCCAAACATTTGAATATTTTTTATTTTATTTTTTTATTTTTAGCAACCAGGAAGTTACAGCTAAACTGTGGTAACATTGAAGGTGCCAGTGTGCACTGTCAGCTCGTGCTCTTTGACTTGTCCTTATAAGGACAATAGGTTTTCACAGCTTACAAAGAGAGGACATAGCAGCAGTTACCTAGAAGAGAAACTAATGTTTGTGCACAGGCTTAAATGCAGCACACTTCATCTCCAGCTCAGCCTGACACTTTGTAATTCATGTAAATGTAACTTTAATTGTATTAGATTGAGTTCAGTTTATAGATCATTAGAAAACTCCTTGTCAGGCTTCACAACTTGAGGTGCACTTTGGTCTGCTTTAACATGCAAGAGGGAAAGAGCCTGAAAAGACCTTTGCCTTATAGTCAAACTAGTGGTATATGTATCCTCTTTTTAATGTGCGTTCTCAGGACAATGTAAGTCTCACACCTGCAGAGCGCGCACTAGAAAGCAGAACTAGCAACAGGTTTGAATATTCATAGACAAGGCCCGCTCTCTTTTAGACTGTACGTCAGTTTGTCTTCTAAGAGACAAGACAATTTAACAATATATTACAATTGTGACCGGCTAAATAAAATGTCTCAGAGAGTTGTGTGGGTAGTCTTCTCAGTGGTTGTATGTGTAGCATGTGAGCAGTCATTTTCAGTATTCAGAGATTGTGCCAGGGCTTTTGACTCGAGCCTTGTTAATGTGCTCTCAGGGGCCTGGTAATGAGGCAGGGTATTCAGCCTTCTGTCACTGTGGGATATTATCATTATCATTACATCCAGTCAGTGAGGAGCACAGGGAGTCCTGCTGGGAGGGCTTTTCCCAACAGGTGTCACACAGAAACACTCTTTTTTTAACAACCATGATTAAACAGTGTACCACCAGGGCCACCACACTCCAAAAAATAAATATACAAATTCACCACTTGATTTCTTTGGGCTGACTTATGTGTGTAGTTATGTGATTTCCAGGTCAAAGATGGCGAGTTTTCCTGACATACTTGTGCTCTTTCCTTAGGCTGAGGGAGATGTCGCTTCCCTTAACAGACGTATCCAGCTGGTTGAGGAGGAGTTGGATCGTGCTCAGGAGCGTCTGGCAACTGCCCTGACCAAGCTGGAGGAGGCTGAGAAGGCTGCTGATGAGAGCGAGAGGTGGGTTTTTTGACTGTGTCATTCACTTACCACTGAGACCAGGTGGCAGGGGATGAATAGGCCGTGTGGCTATGTTTCCATCCCCTCATACGGGGCTCCAAGCGGCGCCTCTGCCTGTTTCGTATCAGAAAACAATTAGCCGTTTGTTGTAGGAGTATATTAAAAAATTTACTAGTCAACGCTGCTGTTTACTGGACGTATGTGTCCTCAGGGAGACTGTAGGCGGTCCCCCCCAGATCTCAGATCCTGATTCCTAACATCCCTTGACTGTTTGTTCCCTCACACAGAGGCATGAAGGTCATTGAGAACAGGGCCATGAAGGACGAGGAGAAGATGGAGCTGCAGGAGATCCAGCTCAAAGAGGCCAAACACATCGCTGAGGAGGCTGACCGCAAATATGAGGAGGCGAGTTTTTTTTATTCAGCCCCTGGCAGCCTTCACTAAGTAATCTGGCAACACCAAACATGCTTATTTACTACACTCAGGACTTAAAATGCAATCCTTTATTTAATGATGTTATTACCTTTTATTTCTTTGTAACTTGTGTATGTTTACACTAATGACTAGGAAGGGAATTTACACATTTTAGTCTAATTATAGCAGCACTAATAAATTTTCAGTCCAAAATGTGCACCCACATTGGAGTAGAAACATTTAACAAATAGTTTATAACAAACAATAATGTAGTTATAAGCATTTATTTGTGTATTTGTGAATGATAAATATGTAAATCATTAATAATTCTACTTACATTTAATCACAAATGTGTCTTCAAAGGTTAACAAATTGTAATTGTTGGCAAATACTGCAAATGAATAGACACAAAAAAGTATTATTTTAGAAAATACTCTGTAACTTGTGCTGCAGTCCTTTTGTATTTGTTGTTGTGACACTTTGTTGTGCTGCACCTAAAGGTTGCTCGTAAGCTGGTCATCATTGAGGGTGACCTTGAGCGTACAGAGGAGCGCGCTGAGCTCTCAGAAGGGTAAGACCTTTCACCTTTACATTAAATAAGTCTGCAGTTACACCTGCACGTGTGCTGGAATTTTAAAAAGCTGTGAGCGCTAACGCACAAAAGTCTAGGACTTGTTTCCATGTTGAACAGTGTACCCTGTGTTCTTACTGTATGTGCTGATTATTTGCATGCTCATCGTGGTTTGAATGGTTTTGGCTTGCACACGTGCGCCACACCCACTAACAGACGCGCTCGGAGAGTGGAGGATGAGCTCAGGGTTTTGGAGCAAAGCATGAAATCTCTAGGCTGCTCAGTCACACAGGTACTACAAACAGAAGCTAACACACACACTTCTGTCTTTGAGTGTCTCTTCTCACTGTCATTCACGCTGCTTCTGCTTTGCTTGCTGTGCTTGTACTTCTTCCTGCTTTGTGCTCTCTTATTCGGGGTATATTACACTATTCATGCCTAACATGGCAGGGGTTGTGCAAGAATAACACAATTAGGAGACGCATGATGTTGAAATGCTAACCTACCATTTACCAAAAATGACTGATTTCATTCTAACACACTATTCTTTGTGTGATTACAAGAGTCTCGTTGCTATTCTCACATTCCTGCTCTGTTTAGGCTCTTTTAAGGTACTTGGGGTGTTTCCTCCTTGTTTAATCCCTGTAGTTATTATTTATTGTGTTTCCTCTCCCCCCTCTTTCTTACTCTCCCTCGACCTGTTTTGTGTCCTCCTCTGGTTCTGTCCATCCTCGTTTCCCTCCTTTTCCTCCACCTCCCTCCTCTCGTCCTCGGCAACTTCATCCCCTTTGTCTAAAACACCAGCAAATGCTCTGAGCTTGAGGAAGAGTTGAAAACTGTGACCAACAACCTGAAGTCACTGGAGGCCCAGGCTGAGAAGGTAAGTGCGACCCTCAAGGCGACTGCATGCTATCAGGCATCTCAGCTTTCCAGTAGAACTTGACGGACGGGAAACAGAAGATCCTGGGAAGCCAATTTTCTTTATTTTAGTTTGATGTCATACTCATTTCTATAAGTAAAACATGTGTGGCCTCAGTTTGAATACTCAGACATTCAGAGTTTAATCCTTGTCATTGTTTTTGTCCCACAGTACTCACAGAAGGAGGACAAGTATGAGGAGGAGATCAAGGTCCTCACTGATAAGCTGAAGGAGGTAGAGTTTCAAAAGCCTTATCTGGGGTTAAAGGCTGAGTCCAGGATTATTTATACACCTGCTGTAGTGTGACATTGTGAGTGTTGGACTGATATATAAATGTGTCTGTAATGCAGGCTGAGACTCGTGCTGAGTTTGCTGAGAGATCAGTAGCCAAGCTTGAGAAGACCATTGATGACCTGGAAGGTATGTTTTTTTGTTCCTCTAACCTCTGCTACTTTGAAATGTTTAGTGTATCAATGATGGTATTTGGGTAAGTGCTTTCTCTTCATGCTTTCTATTGAAATCCATCCTGCTTCCCTCTTAATTTCATCATTTTTCAGATAGCATTATACTTCTGTTGCACTGACTCTTACCCTTTCTCTGTTAAATCAAGTTGGTTCATTTTTGAGTCTCAAGGTATAGAAAGAAAGGCTTTGATGTGAAGCAGAGATATCAGGCTCAGGTGTTGACTCAGTGTTCAAGGAGTCATAATGCGAGATAACTGCTGAGAGCCATTGGGCAGTGAGCGACGGTCCATTTCTCGATGGAGCTGAGGACTTTACCCTCACATTTTTGCGCTTCCATTCTGTCATTTTCTGGTGTAACTTTGTTTTCCTTTTTTTCCAACTTCTCTGTCGTCTCTTCCTGTCCTCCTCCCTGTCTTGTCAATTGGTGTGGATGCTTCACCTTTCACCTCCTTGTCACGTGCACCACCACCCTTGCTCTCTTCCTCTGCACCTCCCTCCCTTCACCTCCTGACCAACCAATAGATGAGTTGTATGCCCAGAAACTGAAGTACAAGGCCATCAGCGAGGAGCTGGACCACGCCCTCAACGACATGACTTCCATGTAATTTTCAACTTGCTGTACCTGCTTGTTCTGCCATCACCCTCCTCACCCCTGCACCTATGTACTCCCTGCACAGCAGCTGCCTCCCCTCCTCTGTCTCCCTTTTATATTATTATATCCACTAGAGCTACAACTCTGTTTTTATATAGTCTTGAGGTCCGAAAGCAGACATTGTGGTATCCCCTGTCTGTGTAATTGAAGCCCACCTGTAATAATTGCAGTTAACTCTAAGTGGTCTTCTCTCATAAGTCTTGGTGTGGTTATGATTATGCTGTTTTGCAATGATAAACAGGACTGAAGTAATGTTAAGCATGAACATGCCTCATCTTGGGATTGTGTTTACATTTTTACAGAATGTAATTGTTAGTCACATTACTTTTATGTGGAAAGTAATCATTTTGTGAGTTTATGGATTTTTACACTTCTCTCATTTTCAAAATATCCATGGTAATTTCACATGGTATTTTGACGTCCCACTTAATGCATGCATGTTGTCTATTGAAATGTCAAGGACTGTATAAAGGAAGCATTTCAATTAATCTGATTCACTCACTGTAAGTCAAGGTGAAGTGTAGTGTTTCCCGTTTCCTCCTCTACTAATATGGTCTACTTCTGTCTAGAAGAAAGGCCCTGTGTGTGTGTTTGCAAAGTCCCCTGTTGTTCTGTCATTAAACCGGCTGAAGGTTAGCTGCAATTGTTTAGCTTTACTGTGGTTGAGCCTCCAGTTTTGATAAAGTAAGTGTTGTCCTTCAGTCCATCGCTGCATCTTGTGATTTAGCAGGAAGTTCTTGACGTAACCCGAGGGAGGAGCTGCTCCAACCTTGACTTTGTGTTTGCACGTTTGTTCAATGCACATTTCCATTGTGCATTGGGGTTTTTTGTTTTTGTATTGCCGTGGCCTGACTCCTGTGGTTCTGGTGTTTTGTGGTGGGCATCCCACACCGACCCCCCCCGGTTCACTGTCCCTCTTCTCTTCCACACAGATAAATTGTTTACACCTCATCAAAGACGTCTCCTGCCGGCTGAGCAGCATCTGTGTGCTCTCTCCAGCCTTCTCTCCATTTTCCCTTCCTTCTTTGTCTTTGCTTTCCTCTCCTCCTCATGTTTCCATGTCAACGTTAAATGCATCCCATCACTTGTACAGAATCCTAGAATCTTTCTGCGTTGTGTAAAGAATAAACGTCCTTCCTTCTATGTAAGCTGTATCTCTTTTCTCTGTCCTATTTTTTTCTTTTTAATTTCTATTTATTTTCAAGTGGCTCTAATAAAACCAGGAAGCCTTCATTTTAAGTTATGTTATTGATTTTGTTTCTGCATCTCAACAAACCAGTAGCTCCTTCTAGCTCCTCCTTTCTAAGGTGTAGTTCAATGGACTTCGAGTGATGTTCTTTTTATTTTCTTCAACTATTGTTCTGTGAAGCTGAGGTATTAGGAATATCACAGTAGTGCTATAAGCACAGACACTGAGAGCAACTGCAGGTACTAGATTGAAAGCTGAGCCGAGTTGTCTTTTCTGATGCATGCGGGCACTTTTCAACTTTTAGTAATGTGACAGGAGTAACTGACAGAGAGGCAGTGAGAATTGGTGAGAATTAGTGCTGGATTGTTATCAGGAAGACTGTGGTAAAGTAGAGTGATGGATGGAGTGGTGGAATAACAGAAGCGTATGTGAGAGTTGTAGAGTCGCATCTGGTGCTGGATGAAACTGGTATCAGTTATTATGGCATATGGGCTTTGTATGATACACAGTATCCTGTCATATATTTAAATAAATATACAATGACACATTCTGAGTCTTTTTATTAAACACATTTCCATAAATTCAGAAACAGAAAGATAAGCACAAGTGAGCAATTTTCCCATGTGTGTGATTTGAGGTTTTCAAAATAAAATAGGGCCACAGACCTATAGCTGAGCCACATCCAACTCTTTAAACTATGAGGCCAAACATAAACTTCAGAAAGACTGAATATACATAAGTTTATTTAATTTAGATGATGCCCAGTGATTTTTTTAGCATACTCAAGAGGGTATTTTGATAGATACAACATTGATAGACTTCATATTTTTTCAGTCCAGTTTTTAAAGATTTTATATTAGGATTAAAGGTTACTGCTGTGGCTCCTTTTAGTCATTCTGGGTTGAATCAATTCATTCATTTACCGGTTACAGACAGAAATCTCGATCCAGTGCCAAAACCTTCAAAACACTTTTAGACCATGTTTTTAATGGACACTCAGATAGTTTTACTGTGTGTTATGAATAATAATAAAAGAAAGTCTTCAGTGGTCTGTTCTAGAGACGGTAGGTGCCAAAAGGCATTGCCCTTTCCCTTTTTCTATTTTCCTCTGATTTCCTGTCCTCTCTCTGTTTTTCAACTTGCTTTCTGACTGCAAAGATCGCCTCTACCAGCAACTTGAGAAAAACCGCCTTCTTACTAATGAACTACGCGTGGCCTTGAATGAGGACTAACGTGTGAATTTTTTTATCTGTTTTTTACGGTTATGTTTTTATTGTATGTGGGACAATCTGATCCAGTGAAGGATCCAAAGCTCTTCCCCTTGCATTGCCCATGTACAATGCCTGCATTGCTTGCTTGTGTTGCTGTTGATGGAAGTGTATTTAAAACAGTGCAAATCAGGGATTATCTGAAATATATAATTTTGTAGTGTTACTTTTGCTATTTAACATTAGTACAATATTATAACATTACACAATAATCAATTTTCCATACATTGCTGTTGTGTTTATGTGTATCAATGAGAGCTTTGTTGTAGATTTGCATGGTTGCTTGCATATCATCATAAGAGCTTGTTCATTCAGTGTGTTCCTCCTGTTTTCTGTCAGTGCTGTGGAAGTCAGTTTAAAAAGCACTCAAATGTAACAACTGACCTGAATGATGTAGCCAGCTTGATTATTAATGCAAGCTAACCAGCTGACTCACTTACGCTCGCTTGTGTGAGATTAAAACTTCTTTATTTGATGTTCTAACAGAGAAACTGTCACACGCTAAAGAAGAAAACCTCGATATGCACCAGATGCTGGACCAGACTCTAATGGAACTGAATAATTTGTGAAAGCACGGTCTGACCCCCCCACACACTGTGGTTTTGGCTTTTTGTACTTGCACCTTGCTTACCATAAAACCCTCTTCTCATACCGTGCCAATGGTGGAGAACAAACAGCCAGATGCTATTCTTATTGCACCGTCCTGCCTTCAGCGGAACTCAACCAAGGAGCAAAGCTAAGGGGAAGTCAAGCTTAACCATTCCCTTTGATGAAGCCTCAACTGAGAAACACGATTGTTTTTGCAAGCCAGTTTTTTATGTCTGCCTTTTGCAATCCTTGAGATTTTTTTTTTTTTTGACAAGTCATTTGATAAAATGATATGTACCATTGGTTACAAAGATTGTTTTCTATGTCTGCATTAAAGCTAATCTGGTACAAGCCATTCCACCTCGATTATACACATACCAAAGGACGAAGTAGAGAAATAACAAAACCTCAACAACATCCACAATAAAAGCTTTGTTTAAAACCACACATTACCTTCCACCACCCAGAACAATTCCTCACAAGTATAAGTATACACTGGCTCTGCCTGTCGGTATGTATACTGGTGCTACTGTGTTGTGAAGCAATGCCAGAAGATGCTAATGCATTATAGTATATTCTTTCTTGATTTTCTTGAAAACCATGGTTCAGCGTTTTTTCATCTTGTCTATATTGTAGGATTTCAGTCAACTGGTTGTGCATTGTCTTAGCATTGTTTTAATATAGATGTTCCAAGTGTTTATCATATCTGAAATGTACAAATTATGGATATAAATAAAAGCACGTTTTGAAAGTTTTCTAACTTTGTTTGTGGTGCATACACACTCTTTTTCACCCACTATACACATGACCTCGACTAAAGGGGGGAAGGAATGATGCCTGAAGAAGTGTAAATGAAAAGAAAAGTTATTTAATAGACTATCTTTCCCGCAGATGTTTAGAATGTGTTAAATCTTCACAACAATTGGGGATCTGTTTATTCTGTAGCTTTATTGCATTACTTCTGGCACTACTACCACTTCTTGAACAAGCTGAGGGAAAAACACTGTCATGTGTTTCTTTGGTTCACTGCAGCTTACTCAGGACAGCTAAAGAATATCTGTTCAGTTTTAAAATATTGAAAAATCATTTTCACGCTGGTGGAAATCCCAGATTCTGCTGTCCAAACTACCTAAACTACCTATCTGTTTTATAGAGAGTATAATTCAATTGTTTACGTAGGCATGGAATTACTGACAACAGCTAAATGTCTGGGATAACCTCTGACAGTCCTTTGCTGCACTAGTGGGAAGCTGTGTGTGTGTGTGTGTGTTTGGAAAAGAGAGTTTAGGCTGAATACAACTGCATGTTCATGAACATGCTTTTGTATGTATTACAGTGGGTTGGCATCGTAAGACGTTCTTAGAAAATATGCCAACATGTTTGCATTAACACATTTATTGTTTCATATTATCATGAGGTTTAGCCTAATCTGTAGAAAACTGTGTGAGAGTATTGTGTGACCTTCTGAGAATGACAGACTGAACTGTTTGTACAGAATGTATCGAGCTGTGTTAACATTCTTGAGATAAGTGAAGGCTCTGAAACTGTTTGTGTGATTTTACTGTATATATTTTTTGGAAGGCACTGAGATTGTCAGTCCAGATGTAACTTATAGCCTGTACTCCTTGCTGTTGCAAGTAAAATATTGAAAAGAGATCTTCATCTCTGAGGATTTTATCTTGTATGTTGGGAAATTTGGGGGTATGAACTAACAGTGACAATAGTCTTTTATCTTACAGAAATAATTTCCTGAGAGATGTAGTTAGGGAAATGTCCCCAAAATAGTGTAACTGTATATGTTTTTTTAAATAAATATGTGTATGAAATTAAATCACTTAACTTTAACATTTTGCATTAATCAACAATCTCAAACTGTTAGACACAGAAAACTCAGTTTTATGTAAAACAGACTTTTACTTCAGAATAGAATCACTGGTGGTTGATATCTTTGAAAATTGTTAATATGTAGTCATTGACAGCTTGGTACTTTATTGAATATTTTTAGGAGTTGGAAAAATGTTAATGGTTAACGACAGCTTTTAAAGATTAATGTGGACACAACACATTTTTGAACTTTGCCTGTTGCAGTGTGACTCTATAAATACTGAAAATAAGTATGTGCGAAGTGACCGAGGTGGAGTAGTTTTCCCAATGACATGCTACAAAGTATCAGGATGAACTTTTCCTCGCTCGATGTTTTTCTGAATCTTGTCTCCATTAGTTTGGTCTTGTTCGATGACTCCATCAGGAAGTGAGCAAGTTGTTGTTGAGAGCTGATCATAAACTACAACTAGCTGTCGCCAGTAGAAAGAAGCACATTTCTAACAATGTCGCGGTTGTTTTTGCCAAATCGTTTTTGTACCAAATGCACCGTGCTAGCAGCAAGACAGTCTCCGTGGATGACCCCACGGAGCGGAGCGCGGTTTACGCACCAGCAGTCTGACAAGCAAAGTATTTTTATTCCGAGACAAAGGCGACGTGACGGAGGTTCAGGGTTTTATACTCACCGATCAAAGTCCGTTATCTGGATATGTGGCGTGGGTGTCGGGATCGCTTTGGCCGTGGGACTGAAATACCGCACGGACAACAGCTCGTGTGATGATAAAGTTAGAAGAGCGGGATTGAGCGATGGATACAGCGATGCCATCAAAGTCAGCAGAGACCTTGTGGAGCGGATAAAGGTAGGCACACAGGTAGGCCTGTGGTTCAGGTTGGTGCTACATATTGAGCAGCTTGTCTTTGCTGCTCATCCTCAGTGTGTGAACTCTCTGTCTGTCTGTGTCTGTGGGCAGGATGAGGTCGGAGCTCCTGGGCTGCTGGTTGCAGTCTCCGTGGATGGGGTTCAGGTCTGGTGTGAAGGTGGGTGACTGTCATACCCTGTACAATGCCAGGTTAACTACAGTGTGTGGATGGGCTACTATAGGCCTTTATGTCTATAGTGGGACTGCATCCACTGACCCATAATACAGATTAACATGTGTTCAGGTCATGGTAAATAACACTGGTCTACAAGGAGAAAGCCCTGAGAATGAAAGTAGCCAATTGGTTCATTAATACAGGAAAATGAAGTCCTGATTGTTAATTGGCTCCAGTTTCCAAGATACAGCTACAGGTCCAAATTGCATCAAAATAAAGTTTAGCCAACCAACACCTTTATCAACTGTGTTCTACTTCATCTACTCAAAATATGCAAGAACTAGTAACATTTTACCTTAGAGGTTGATCATTTCCTAAAACTTGGACACAGTGTTGTTGAATCTTTGGACGTTTGAGTGTTTAGCCTCTACTCCAAAAACTGAAGAAGCCTTTTGCACGAGAGGCAAAAATGTCCGAAAGAATCTAAACCTAAGACAAATTGCCCGAGATTCAACACTATTTGGAGAACTGTGTGCGAGTGTTCGGAGTATAAACTCACCTTTAGCAACACATTGTGCAAATGGACAACTTTTGCCATATTGTGTCCAGGTCGTGTCTGTCCAAGTCGTGTTAAATCAGGGTGAACGGGCTTGGTTGAAAATACTTGAAGACATTTCGGATCACATTAAACTGAAGACTTGAATGAGAGGTGATGATGTGATTGATCTGTTGTGCTCATTTTATTAGGATTTTAAGTCTGTGTGTGGTTTGTAGGGGAGAACGGGAATGGTTGTAACAAGGGGATAGTTGTTACACTCTGTTTGACCACTCAGAAACAAGCTCTGGTGATGTCATCAATACAATCCACCCCCACTTACAAGTTGTGCTCACTGGTGAAGCTTCTTGTCTCTGGCTTGAAAACTCTCTGTTCTGGAGCCAAAAAACGATTTTTCAAGAGAAAAAGTTAACATTTTGATCACACATGTATTTTGCATAGTGTCCATTGTGTTGTAGATACAATTGTTTCACTTACATAAGCTCAATTAGTAGTTTCTCTAGTTCAGGGGTCTGCAACCCTGGTCCTAGAGAGCTGCAATCCTGCATGTTTCAGAAGTTTCCCTCTTCCAACACACCTGATTCTAATGACCAGGATTGTTATCAGGCTTCTGCAGAGCTTGATGATGAGCTGGTCATTTGAATCAGGTGTGTTGGAAGAGGGACACATTGAAAACATGCAGGATTGCGGCTCTCTAGGACCAGGGTTGCAGACCCCTGCTCTAGTTTAATTTGATGTGTTACATTAGTGCTAGCTTTGAAGCTAAATGTAAAAAACAATTAGTTTTTTAATGGCTGCCTTGCGTGGAGAGGGTTGTAACAGTTCTTAGTAAGTGTTACAGACAGGGGTGTTCCTGCAGAAGTTCTCCAGAGGGCAGCAGCTCGATACAGATTGTTCAAAAGTGTTTTGTTTATTGTTCAATAGAAACTTCAGCTCTTCTGTTGTAATATTTAGTAAGTAGCTACTTAGTGCAGCTTTGCACCACACTGTTCAAAAGTGGCTTGTTGATTGTTCCACAGATTTCCAGGTGTTGAAATGTTTTTTCACATTAAACTGTTACAGGCTACAAAACACACACACAACACACACCAGTTTATTTGTTATTATTATTTTTTATTATTATGTTATATTCATTTATTTATTTTGTCGTATTTATTTTTATTGAATTAAACTTGTACTTTTTGTTTATTTTATAATTATTATTTTTGTTGTTTTACAAGTTTATGGTCCCTTCTTTATTATTAATTAAAATGCTTCCATACATTTATTAGTGTGGGTCTTTTTTAAGCATAATGATTTAATTGTTACATCCATCCCCAAGTAGTGTTACAACTCACATACCTGTTTGTATTTTACATTAATTTACATAATCTGTGATGGTGTACTAGAAATCCAAGTGTATGCCATTTATATCAGACAGATATGGGTGCCACATGTCAAAATTTGAGATCTCCAACACAAAGAACCAGAGTTACACTTGCTCAAACAAAAAGTGTTGCAACCATCCCCGGTCTCCCCTACAAGAGTTCAGAACAGGTGTTACGTGGCTCCCACAAGTCTCGTTGTAGATCATGTGTCTTCAAGTAGTTTGCCAACTAAGGCAAAAAGGATCTCTCCTGTCAATCATGTCTATACTAAGAAGAAAGCTGACGATAAGAATTTCAAATATGCATCTCATAGGGTGTAATAGGACTGTCACCAGCTTTGTCAGACATGTACAATGCATGTAACAACTTTCACAAGAGGAAATCCCATCAACAAGAGGCGAAACACTTTTCAAATTTGTGTTTAGATTGCTAACAAAATTAATTGTGACTCAGTATAATACACATATTTCAGCAGGTGTGTAGGCCTGTAGAAAGAAGTTGAGGTAGAGAAATGCAAATATCTGATTTACATATGTGTCCCTGAGAGAACACTCATAAACTTCCTGATCTGTGAAAGGAGCGTCAGTTTCCTCACCTATGGTGTCCTTTGTAAATTCAGATGTCTCACAAATGATGTGGTTTTGGTTTATTAATTTATGTTGAAATGGATTAAATATATATTTATATTCCTTTGAAAAGGCATTTACATACTTACATGATACAATAAAATTTTTGACATTTTCCAGGGATCGGTTATGCTGATTTGGAGAATCGCGTCCCATGCACTCCAGATACAGTGATGCGAATTGCCAGCATCAGTAAGCCCCTCACATCTGCGGCTGCTGCACGACTGTGTGAGGAGGGGAAACTCGATCTTGATGCCCCAGTCCAGAAATATGTCCCAGAGTTTCCCCAGAAACAATTTGATGGACAAGATGTAAGTCACTGAAATATATTCTTTTTTTCTCTGTTGGCAAACCATGCTTATTTTTATGTTCAGCTTTCATAAATATCATGTTTGTGTTTTTTTGTTTTTCTTTAAATTTCAGGTCACAATAACCTCTCGTATGATTCTGTCCCACCTAAGTGGTATACGGCATTATGAGAAGGATGCAAAGAAAGTGAAGGAAGACAAGGAGAAAGCTAAGCGGCTTTTAAAACCACCAGTTAAAGACAAAGAAGATGAAAAGGGCTCACCTGAAAACAAATCGAAATCAGCAGCAGATCAGAACACTAAAGGGAAAGAAGCTGGTCCAACTCAAAAGAAGAAAGAGTTTGAGCATGAGGAGTACTACTTGAAAGACAACTATGAAAGTGTCACTCAGGCCTTGGACCTTTTTAAAGACGATCCACTGATTTTCAAACCTGGTAAAGCACCTTCTGTGTTTTCATACCCACCCATTTTAAATAGGATGAAATTTCAGTGTTAATGATTTGGTAATTGAGATTAATGTGTTACTACACCCAGGCACCACTTTTCTGTACTCCACTCACGCCTTCACGCTGCTTAGTGCTGTTATGGAGCGAGCTGCTGGCCAGCGCTTCCTGGATCTCATGATGAACATGTTTCGTGAGCTGGGAATGCTCAACACAGTGCCTGAAGAGAATGACCCTATTATTTACCACCGCTCCAGGTAATGTACAGTGTTGTTATGTCCAAGTTACTGTAACAAGTCACAAGTGAGTACAGGGTAGACGTATCTGCATCCTCATGGTAGAAGGTTGTTGAGATCTGCTATTTCTGCTCATGCCTATTTTTTAAAGTCTAACATAATAGAATCTCTAATGCTCCTCCACAGATTTTATCACTGCAACAAGAGAGGACGCATTGTGAATTGCCCATATGTAGACAACTCCTACAAATGGGCAGGGGGCGGCTTTCTTTCCACTGTGGGAGACCTGCTGCTGTTCGGCAACACTCTGCTCTACAGCTACCAGGTGGCCCACCTGAAGAGCACTGACGGCTTGCTCCCTGGTTTCCTCAAACCCCAGACAGTCATAGAGCTGTGGGCACCAGCTGACAAGACAGAGGCCAGCTGGGATAAGGATGGACTTTACGCCCAAGGCTGGCTGGTGGTGGAGAAGCTGCAGAAATATGGACAGTGCAGGAAGCGCAGACACTACGTGTCACACACAGGAGGCGCTGTGGGGGCTAGCAGTGTCCTCCTGGTGTTACCCAGTGAGGAGATAGACCAGCACCGAGGACAGACCCCCCTCCTCCCACAGGGGGTGGTGGTCACCATCATCACTAACATGCAGTCTGTGGGACTCAACAGCACAGCACTGAAAATTGCACATGAGTTTGACAAAGCCAGAAGTGTGAAAGAGTAAGTTGCTTGAAGAAATGTCTGAGTTTGCTTTTGTTTCAGATGAATGTTGTGATTTTGATACAGCTTTTAAATGTGCCTGGATTGTGCTTTAGTTAATTAAATAAATGTTTAACATGTGTTTTATATATATATATTTATGTAAATTGAGTATTTTGTTTCAATTACAAAACTAGGTAGGGAAGTCATTCTACCACTAGGGGGCAGCAGTTTACTGCATTTTCTACAGAAAGCCACTGAGCTGTGATATCAGTTTGTTCCTTTTAAAACAAGGTAATGCATTTATTACTTCAACACAATTACTCACTACCATTTTTTAAAAAAAATATATTAATTTGTGCATTTTAGAGAAATGATAACTTTTCCACAATTGATAAAAATGGATTGCTGTTTAATGGTGTAACTCCAAACTTTCTACTTGTGACATTTTTAGGATTGTTTCCTCATAGCATCATGACATGCTTTGGTAAAGAGGGAAACAAAACTATGTTGACTTTTCACTGTCGCTCAGTAATCAAAACCACAACACTGGGTGACTTTGAAAAGAACTTTTATATAATGTCAGATGTAACGCTGACTTTGCCTACAAGTTCAGTCTAGACTTTTCATGCCTGAACAAGTGCCTAGCCAGTCATTAATTGTAATGGGAATATTAAAGAGCTGTCAGCAATCCAAATGTCATTTCACCCTTAAAGTTGGTTCCTTGAAAGTGTTTGGAAATACCGGAAGATTAACAAACTACTGGAAATGCCATCCAACAAGTTTTCAGTTTCTCCTCAGCTCACTGAATTGAAGCAGAGTCGATGGCACCATTCTCATTATAATCCTCCTGGGATCTGCTGTGACCCTGTTTTTAGATTTAAGGGAACTGATGAATGGCTTGGGATAGGCTAATTATACAGACTCCTACGCACAGTCTATCACTAAGTTTTTGCTGTGTGCATGTTCTTGCATGTTCAGCTTAGCGAGAGCCAATTTGAGTTTTAAAACTGCGGAGTGAAGATATTTTTGAAACATGAGCTCACCCTGACCAGTCCACATGACTTAAACGAGCAATTATGGTTTAGGGTTAAGATTGCATTCAGGATTTGGGTAAGGATAGGCTAAAAGTTGAGGTTAGGAATGAAGTGCTAATGAAGTGCGGAGCCAGCAGAGGTTAGGGAATGACGAGTCAGGATTTCACAAAAAAAAGATTGCATTGCACAATTACAAAATATTTACTAATAGCATATTAAATATATTTATTAAATGATACAATAGTTTACATGGTCCAACTACACTTTGTAAATATATTTCACGCAAAGCTCATAGATTGAAATGTGATTTAACTCCAGTAACAACAACAGTACCAACTTCATAGCTGTGTTTAAAAAAAAAAAAAAAAAGCCGCTGCCACAAGGTGCAATTCAATTCCCTCCCGCTCACACTTGTTTCACACCCTGTTTTGTGTTAATAAACTGCACCTTTCTGCAGCGGACTGGATGGTATCCAAAAAACTCATGGGAGGAATAATCAGCTATCAGCTCGTCACCTTGACTTTAAAGGTCAATGCAGCAATTTTCATCTGTCTGTTGGTCTTTTTTTTTTTTTTTCTAGTCATATCCAAAACGGCATCAAGTCCAACATGACAGTTGCCACTCATAATTATTTCATCATCCCATCCAACACACAGCAGCTAAAACAAAAGAGTAAACAAGTCTACATCAGAGGGGAAGCTCATACTCTTGATCTCACTCTCCAGTACTCGTGGTGATTGTTCTTTTGGCTCTTTTTCTTGGCTTTCAACATCCTGTGTGTGAACACAAGTAATGGTTACAAGCTTTAATCATTGTATTGTGGTTGAAGGACTGTCTACCTCACAAAAGATTAACACATTCTAATACTATTTTTAGAGAGAACATTGGCAATCCTAAATCCATAATGTACTTACTTGCGTACGTAGTAGATAGCAACTGCCAGCACCACTAAGATGAGGAGGGCAACAATGACCATGGCTGCAATTAACCCTGCCTTCTTTGCATCCGGGGAAAAAGTGAAGAGCTGGAAATGCTCACATCTGCTGCCTTTGAAATTTTCATTGCACCTAAAGTGAGACAGTATGACGTCAACAATGAAGCTTTGTTGTGAAGTCTCTGTATATTCATACAATAAAGTTCCTGCCTCATTCTTATATCAAAGATACTAAGGATTTTTTTTTCAAACTGAACTTACACACAGGAGAGTGTATCCATGGAAGATATTTTGTAGCATGTTCCTCCATTCATGCAGTATGTGGATTCCTGCCCATCACAAGGATCTCCATGATCTACAGAAACATAATAGCATTTTAGGAATGTAGCTGTAACAGCAAAGAGTAGTCACATCTAAAACTATTTAATTCTTCTGTTGAGTGTTTTTTATTACCTGCCATCATTTGTATTGTTGTCTCTGCCTCCTGTGAACCAAAGAAACATTTTTAAGATAATAAGAATAACCTCTCACCACCAAGGAAGGATTGTCATAGCCAGAACTTTCAGATGCCAATAATGAAAACAAGCAGTAAACAATAAATAAACTATTTTTAAAATGCAAAAGGGAACATAAACTAATACGGAGCTGTGTCAAAAAATCTGCTCTTACCTGTGCTTGAAATCCCAGTCTGAGGTGGTAAGAACAGGTCCCTGAGATAAGTCCCAGTGACGTTTGGATCTGTGAAGATGTCATGTGGGTGTGTTCCTCCCTGGGTAAAAAATGTTGTGATTGCAGTTTGTCCACATTGTAAATGGCAAGTTAAACGTCAGATAATTTCTTAGACTCTTTCATGAATGGTGTCATCTGCTGGTGTGGGAGAGATTTACAAAAGGCTCTGGGAGGTCTTAAAAAGCTTCCATGAAGTCATTTTTAAAACACAGTGAGGTCAAAGTGAGGCGTCGGGTGACGTCAGAGTCGATAACATTTTGTTTTTGTAGATCAAGCAGAATATGGGTGAGGAACTGTTTCTGTTGTGCATGTGAACTCAGTATGTCTGGGTTTGGTAAGAAACAGCTGAATGACTGGTATGCAAACAAGGCATGAATGGAATTGTGGGAACTTTTTGTAGTCTAAGAAGCCATTGTGTAACTTCCTCCAGACTAATAATTACTGGTCTACGTTAAGAACCGTTAGTTGACTCATCATCTGGCTATTTTTTAATTGTTTACTGCTTTTGTATAAGGATAGTGTCCTGTGCTCAATTTTAACAGCCCACAATCCCTCACTGTGGAGATGTTCGATAAATTCAATGATGTCTCAGTTCAGCTTATGATTATTTAATGTTGTTCTACGAGCAGGCTGCTAATGTCCTCTATACTTCCCACTGTTTGAGCTGATAATTTTTAATAAGGCACCTTTTATTAGAGAATGCACCACTTGTGACTAATAAAATTATTAATGGTAATGAATTATTCATTAATACTTTGCAGATAAGTTAAAAGCTCTAAACGATTGCTGGGTTTACAACTTGTAAAAAGTCTTACACCTGCTTTAACTTTCAGATATCTCCTCTCCAAGGGTGGACCACATTCCTTGTATTAACCAAGTATTTACATCTGCAGATTTATACTAAACCTTGTGGATCTTTTATTAGAAGTCTGTCTGAAAGTTATTATCAGAGTTTGTCACACATTCAAAAGCGTTTGAGTTACTTTACTTTCTACTGCTCATACTGGCCATAATGAAAGGCCCTTCCTCACACTGAGTATCTATAGTACAAAGTTCTCATCCCTCTACTGCTGTTCAGAAAAGAAGTGCGGTACATGGAAATAAAACTCTATAATAAAACTTTGAAAGCAATACATTTCTCTTTATTCATTCAGACTGCAGAGGTCTTTTCTTAACTTCACTTTGGCTTTGAAATTACAGTCACTTTGGAATCTCCTGAAGGCCAGTATGTGCAAAGGGAAAAGTCACAGCAAGTAAAACCTGTTTTACTGCACGTATGCACTAAAGAAGACTGGGAATACAATGAGAAAGCATCTTTTATATCTATAACTGTGGCTCACAAGTGAAAACCAAGAGCATGTACTCATGGATTGCTACCTTTTTTCTTTCAAGGTAAGCATTAGTAAATAGTTTATTAACTTTTTTTTTAAACTCCATTAGCTTATTAACCATGTTTAAAAATAATAATAAAAATACAGCCTTTATTTTGGTATTTCTGGGGCCTAATTCCTTTCCTACATTTTAGGCTGCCACTCATATATGTCAGCAGGTCTATTATGGGAGTATTATAGTGACTCTGCAGGCTAATAAACTGCATTAAACTCAGCACTGAGAGCCACCGAAACAGTTGAAGTCACTGTGAGTATTAGTGATTTTTTTTTATTTTTTTTTGTGCGGGTGGGTTGTTATCGCGAGGAGCTCTGAAGCTCAAGAGGTGAAGTGAAGCGAGAGTTTTTTTGTACGTCGACGCTTCCAGGGTGGCACAGAAACAGAGGGGGACGTCTGCAGGCTCTAATGGCTTAATGGGAACATGGACTATATGCATGCTGTATTTAATATCATTACATGTGTGTGTATGTGTGTGCGTGCGTGTGTGTGTGTGTGTGTTTATGTAAATCTCCCTCGGCGTTGACGGTGCCGCTCGTCACACATCTGTAACCGCTGGAATCCCCGCTTTCAGCACCTGGACAGCTCCCGGTCGTGAACCTCGTCTTATTATCGGGCACATGGAGTCCCTGATGTGGTTGTAGGCGGGGGGGAGCCCTGCAAGCACATTATGCCTCCCTCCGAAGATGTCGTTATCTCCCTGATTCAGTGACAGCCTCGTCGTCTCCGCTGAAGGATGCTGCTCACAGTCCGGAGTAGGTGTTTTCGTCGTGCGCTATCTTCCGAGAGGCGATACGGGTGCTGCTCGGCCAACGCAAATTTAAGGCTAATCGCAACCTACACACAGCAAGATCCGAGCTTCCCTCACACTGATCCTCATCATCCTCATCATCATCATCATCATCGGCGTGGAGGGAGATATCACCATCATCACTGCGAGGGCAAAGGAGTCACGACCACACTTTACACAATGTAGAGGAAGAAAACGCAAGAGGTTAGTGCGTCTTTGTGTGTTTTTTCCCTTTCCCAGGCAGGGTTTAATTTAAAGCGCAGTGGATGTATTTGTGTCGGTTTAAACGTGAGCAGCTATGTGAGGGTGTTCGGCCTTTAAGCACAGGGCGAAAAAATGTGAACAGCATCATAACTGTTTATGTGTGTGTGTATTGTGATTGGGGAAATGCATTTTGATTATGCTATTCAGAAATATCCAACAGTGATTGTTTAATGGAGAGAAACAGCCTGGTAAAAATAATTGATGATGAAGCTCTGAACTATAGCCTGTACTACTTATGGTGTGTGTGTGTGTGTGTGTGTGTGTGTGTGTGTGTGTGTGTGTGTGTGGGGGGGGGGG
>OOFC01022775.1:34124-56698 GCA_900323345.1 Pseudochromis fuscus
GAACAGAGTGGGGAGGACACAGGAGAGAAGGTCCTCACGGGATTTGCTTCTAGGCCAGCAGGGCTGCGTATGCTTTTTCACTGTGTGTGTGTGTGTGTGTGTGTGTGTGTGTGTGTGTGTGTGTGTGTGGCGGGGGGGGCTTCAGATGTTGATTGGGAAATTGGACCACTTTGATTATGGGATTTTCTAAACTCCATAAATACTTAGCTGAATTACACACTTATGTGACCCCACTTGTTTTTCTGGTCACCTCTCCTCACTGTCACCGTGTGTTTTGACTGTCCATTAACCTCTTTGACTTTCTGTACCTCTTATGACTTATTGTTTTTTCCCCCCTGTGCATTATGCTAAATATCATGTTTTTTGGGGCTGTGCTGCAGTAAAACAATATCACTCTCACCCCTAAATGACCTGGGCTGATGTATCCTGAGTAGCATTTATTCTGCTGCGCTTTACTACATTACTCTGCTGTGGCTGTGAATGCTGACTCCTCACCTCTGAGTGTCTAAAGGTTTTTGCTGTGCATCTGTGTCACACACTGGTCTGCATTCAGAAAATATTGTCAAAATCATGCAGGCGTGAACAACAATGTGCAATCATAGCAGTAATATTTCTCCTGTTGTTGTCAGCTGATTTCACCCTGATAATTCTTTCCTGATTCAATAGTGTAATTTCATGTCAGGCTGTAGGCTTGTGACTGTCCCGTGTGATCATGACGTGTCTGTTAAGCAGCTGGAGTGGGCTTTTTGCTACACAGACTTGGACATCAATGGCTCTCTATCCTGTGGCACAAAGAGCTAGCATCCTGCTGTACTTGCTATGCAAGAGGTGTGATGTTCCTCAGCCCCTGATTCACAGAGCGGAGCGTATATTGGAGGAGATTTAAAATCCATTACAGTTTAGTGCTCCCTAGGAAAATAGTTGAACGGAGCATGGATAAAGCTGGAGTTAGGACAGGGCGCCTCAGAAGAAGCATAAGCACTGATATTTCATTGATAAATCTGGATGCATTGGTGCTACTCACCTGCACATACATAGATGTTTCATGTTTTGAGAATAAATATTGATGTTTGACCTTGGAAATAGCAATTGGCAAAACAATCTCCTCACAAGATCTATGATTAGGTGCTGTTCTGGAGTTCTCAATCATATCCCACAATCTCTCCAGAGCAGATCCCATGACTTGCCTTATGATGTGCTTTTTTCTGTTTTGACCTTGTATTTCGTTTTTATTTATATTTTCTGTAGGTGTGGTAGGAGCCAGGTCTCTGCAGTGGTGAAATCATATCTCACACTTGGGGTCATTTTAGTGTGGACGTCTATTTGCAGCAACAAGACCTCATCATGAGCAACACCCAGTAAGTATAACACCCGCCAGAGTCTTGTTTGAAACAATGTGTGAGAGTGTGAAATCTTATATCTCTAAATATGAACATGCAGTCTTATGCAAAGGGAGTCACAGCATGGCAGGACACAATTAGCAGAGTGGGACCTGCGTATTCTCCTCTATGCCCCTCCCGTGAGTGACTTTGAATGGGGATCAGTGGGGAAGCGGAGTTCAGGCTCGTCCAGCGTTTCTGTAGAGTGAAAGAAATGGCCAGCCATCTCCGGTCTCTGCTGGCATCTCTTAGCATTCAGGAGGGATGTTCACTTGTCATCTTCTCTTATTAATAATTACTCTGTGTGTGGTCCTCCAGACAGGCCCCGCATTCTGATGACAGCCAGGGTTGGGGGTAAGAGAAGGGAAAAAGGGACGGAGCGGGAGGAAGTGGAGTGGAGTAGTGTGGAGCAGAGTGAGAGGTGAATGCAAAAAAGGGTTCAGTCAGGTGCAAAGCACAGGATGCTCCTTCCATCCAACAGGGACCTCTGTCTGGGCCTCAGCCTAGCAGAATAATGCAGCTGATGGTTGATTTCAAGTCAAGGAGAACACTGGTGCAAAGCATCTGTAACTAGATAATATAGAGAATGTGTTGACTGGTTGGTAGTACAAAGGCACGATTTAATGCTGCTGAGTGCCGGTGACCCTCTGAAGTGACAGATGGGAAACTACCATGCAGATAAAGGTCTGTGGAGTTATTTTCACCCCTACTCTCTTGGACTTGATGCTGCTGTAAATCCCCCCTCTCTTTCTCTTTCTGTAGCGCTGTCGACTGTCTGCTCTGGATGCTGTGGGAGGAAGGCTTGGCCAGTATTAGATGCTCAAATAACAAATTAATTAAATAAAAAGTTTAATCTTTCCAGATAGTTTGCTTTAAAAACTTGAAAAATTACAAAGACAATTTAACAGCCTTCATGCCTCCCGTTTTTTTTGTTTGTTTTTGGTTTTTTTTCTACAGAAAAGATGCATACACTGATGAGACAACACTGATACTTTTTTGTCTCATTCAGCACACAAGGAGTGAACTCCACTGCCTTTGCAATAGGTCAGCTAACATTTACTGTAACTTCTATGTAACACAACCAGGTTCTCTTAATTTATCAGCACAGTGAAGCTATTAGAATAAATCTGCTGATGCTGGTTCATTGTTAAGCCAAGTCGTCTGTCTGTGTTTATCTCATTCAAGCTAAGTTTTTAATACCACATGTTGAAATTTAGATGAAAAATCTGTTGATGAAAACTAGTTTTAATAACAGTCCTTTTTATGTTAATTTTGTAGAATACAAATTACATTATATTGAAATTAGACCTTAGAACACCAGGCACTATAGGCTATGATGTATTATGGTATATTGATTAAAGGATTATTCCATAAATACAACTTTCTAAAAACATCAGTTGTTCAATTTTTTTTTCTTTACTGTCATATTTATGCTCATTATATGTATATGAAAAAACATCAGATCCCTAAATGATATGGTTTATTGTCTTTGGCAGTACTCTCTTTTTTCTTTTCTTTTCTTTTTTTTGATTAATAAATCCTGTGGAAAAAAAACAAAAAACTATCTCTTCCTACTTTGTCTATATAGCCAATGACAGATATACAATAAGTTATTCCTCTTCGCCACAGACAATAGTTCTTCTCCAAAAACATAAAAACACTTCAATGAGCTTTTGGTGATGTGCTCCTCCATCAGTAAGTGTAAACCTCAGTGAGTAATTTGAGTCAATCCTGTATTCAGTGCTGGCACAGGGAAAACTCAAAACTGTATGTATTTTTTAAATCTGCACCTGAACATCATCCCCAATAAATACACTGTTACTCCTGTTTAATTAACTTTTGCTAAAAACAGCAATGGCTATCTATTTTTGGAAATAACGCTTTAGCAGAGGATTAGGAATCGTTTGAAAGCCGAAATAACACTTTGCTGGTCTATATTTTTCTTTTTGACGAAAAGAAAAACAAAACCTGCTGTTGGGATAAGTGCTGAATAAATCTTAACGTTTCAGGAATCATTTTCTCTGCCTACAACAGATGTAAAGTTGAAACATTTTCTCTAATAACGGTAAAAGGAAATCTCCAAAGACCAACGAAACATCCTCACTCTTCACTGATGTAGTGGAATTGTCAATTTCCCCTTGGACCTCAAAAAAAACGCAGGTGTTGCCAAAAATATCTGATCTTACAAATGCACCATTGTGTCAGGAGCCTGTGATGATATTGCTGTGCACCAAAGAGCAGCCAAGTGCTCGCACACATACTTATTGGGTAAGACAGAGCAGCTGGGTTATAGACAGCTGGCCAGAAATACCGAGGCAGTATGCGCTGCGAATGACAATGATACAGATGCCCTCTGCGAACCAACAGTTCATGCTGAGGCAGCACTTTAAAATCCATTGAAGTGACACAAGCAGAGAATTTATTGGTCAGAAAAGATTATTTAAAATATGAAGAGAGGGGTTATAATCTCACCATTTATCACCTGGAGAGAAATCTGTACTGCATGTGATCAGTATATTTGTCTTGATTTGGCATCACGTTGTGTTCATACATTATTGGTGGTGTTTAGTGGGATCTTAGTTTATACACTTGCTTGAGGGATGGTTGGGGTTCTGTGCTATACGCTTGAAGACACATCACCTCCAGTTTCACACCCAGTGTGGACATTTGAAGAAAATCTCACTGAGCTACAACATAACTCAAACCAAAAGACCTTTATCTGCCAGTATAATACAAGGAAAGTCAGTCAGTCATCTACATCTATGTCTAATTCAGACTTTCAGACCTCTGTCCAACCAAATAATGTACAATATACACACATCAACAATGTATCAAGTAAAATACAAAATGATATTACATATATAATTAAATTCATTATTTTTCTTTTTGGATTTAGTCCCAGTTTTATCTTTAGCTGTATGACATTTATAGACAAAATTTTCATAAAATTGCCTCATGAGCGAGATATACTGGAAAGCAAAGATCGCAGTTTTTCTATTTTCTATATCAATAAATAACTGCAATATTGCTAAATGCTGGGGGAATAAATATTAATCACTGATACTCTAGAGAAGCAAATTCATATCATTAATTGCACAAAACATAAAAAATTACCTTTATCGAAAAATATTGTTATATCTATCCTGAAAATTAAAGAAGCAAACACTTTAATGTTGTGGTGTAGCTAATGTAACTACAGCCTCATGGCACGGCTGTAAATACACTGTAGTGTGTGTCAGTGCAGCATTAATAAACATTAGGTAGCATAGAAGCATAGTTTAGGTTTCATGGTGAGCCGTAGCTCTTACTGTGTATGGGTGTGAGAAATTCCCTGCAGCGATGCATGCTCTATGTTAACCTTTTTGCTTCCTTGTGGCGTTTACTAATATTGCATGCCTCTGACAACAGCCTAGCCTTTAGCGCGCTGCTGGCTGTCCTTGCCTGCATCGTTGAAGGGAGCAGAGTGTTCAGATGTGAAGCCCCCCACTCCCTCCCAAGGATGGCAACCAGCCACTCAACTGGGCTCTCCACATAATAGCTCCTGGCCTGCTCTGTGATTGTCTGGAAATGTGATTTTGATGCACTAAACAGTTTGTGTCTGTCACAAATGATTAGCGTCCTTGTTGCAGCTGGTCAGAGGTGCCAACTCCACAGATAACAATTGGGATGCACGGGCGTGTTTTGTGACGTGCGTGTTAATCTATGGGCGTTTCACCCTCAAGCCGAACAACACATCTATAGCTGAACTCGCATAACAGAAAGGTCAGATGTTCAAAGGGAGGAAGGGCAAGTGTTGTTATGTAGAGAGGACATTAGAAGTTGGTGTGCCACAGTGGAGGACATAGTCCACTGGATTTTTGGTTTCCTGTGAGAATAACAAAATAAACTTTCCTAGGAGTGCATTAAACTCTCAAGCTATTAGTAAAGAAGTACATCAAGTAAAAGAAAGACCTATTTTCCTTTCCAGGCCTGCCTACATTAACATTTAACACAAAGGTGGGTCTGCTCAGTGATCTTCTACTAACTGGTTCCTCCCTCTCTGTTTCACCTCCAGCACAGAGGTTGTAGAATCCACCAGCCCAGTGGCTTTTGTTCCCTCTGTCTTGTAATCAATGCCTTTCCCCACTGTTAAGTACTCCAGTTATTGATGTCTCCACACTGGCTGCACTGGGACTGCAGCCAAGCAATGTGAATCTCCTGTTCCAGGGTGACTTCTCCTTGTCTGCTATTGGCCGAGCTCGTAGGATCACAGCCCTCCTTACGCATTTAACTTTTAAGACCTCATTGGTAGATAAAATGACACCTTGTCTGTTCTTGCCACATATAGCGAACTCCTCAGAGAATATGAGGAGGTCCAGTGCCATTTATAAATAGGGTTGGGTACCAAAATTTGGTTTCCAAGCAGCAACCAAATCAAATTTAGTGAGTACCGGGTACCCATAAAAAAATTATAATTTCGGTTCCGCTTATTGGTTCCTAGATGCGCTCATTTTACACAACGGCTGCAAACGGACTTTATATATCTGCCAGGACCTGTCTGTTACGTATCTAACACGTCACGTGACGCCGCATGGAAACAGGAAATGGAGCAGGGAAAGTGGTCGAAAATTAATCAATCATGTTGTAACTAGAATATCGTTGAAAAAAACATTTTTATTATGTACTGATAGTAACAGGGTAACAGTAGTTTGTTAACAGCGGCTAGCTTGCTAGTGCCGGTTGTTGTGAATCGGCTACCTATGCAGCGACGTACTGACCTTTTACGTGACACGGCCCCAACTTGGCTCCTTGCCAGTGGAAAAGCAAACCGGTTCATAGGAGAAACGGGATCTGAACCAACTAACCACCAGCCTGGAACTAGCACCCGTTTTTGTTCGGTGGAAAAGGGGTAATGTAAAAAAAACAAAAACAAAAAAAGGATTCATGTTCGTAGAGAGAGCGGACAATGTGGAAAATGCAACACGTCTGGAAAATTAATATGTTAAATATACATTTGGCTTCCTGTATTGTTTGTTTTTGGAATCGAAATAAGGAATCGTTAGGAACCGGAATCGATAAGCAGAACCAAAATGAGAATCGGATTCATAAAATCCTAACGATACCCATCCCTATTTATAAAATTGGGGGAGAAAAAATACTTTGGTGTGTTTTTTGGGTTGATTTGCTACCAAAACCATTGTTTTTCATTCATTTTTGTATTAGATAAATCTCATTATTGTTCATTGAAGAAATTCCTGACTTCATTACAATGGCCACTCTGTCATCTACACTTCAAGAGTTGTCTGCACACAATCTGTGAGTTTGTGAATGAGAAACAATGAGAAGAGAAACAATGACTGCTGTGATTCTAGTGTCTAGTTTTTTCATATGGAAAGGGCTGAAAGGGCTTG
Organism: Pseudochromis fuscus; assembly: GCA_900323345.1. Taxonomy (NCBI): domain Eukaryota; kingdom Metazoa; phylum Chordata; class Actinopteri; family Pseudochromidae; genus Pseudochromis; species Pseudochromis fuscus. Next base: position 40,894 of record OOFC01022775.1, read on the forward strand.
GCACTAAAATCTTACATGTTTGACCATATAAGACCGAACTAATAGTTTTTCAAATTGTAACTATAAGACTGCATAATTCTAATCATTTAAACAAATCATTTTAATGAAAAACAAACAAACAATTGTTTATTGTAAGAGAAAGCTCATGTCAAGCACAGTTTAGTCTGGAGTAATGAAACCAATGGCTGCCTGGAAGGAGTCAAATCAGTGAACATTTATTAATGCTGTGGAAAATTAAGTTTGTTATATGGTATTGTGAAACTTTTTTTGAAAAACTGTGGTGTGACACTTTCTTCACTGTGCTCTGGCCATGAAACATGTAGATTACCTTGTCGTGGTTTTGCCAGGTAAATGTGTTCCTGTTGATGGTGCCAACAAACTCAGGAAATAAGAAATCTCACTCTGTTTGTGTTTTCATTCATCAAAATTAGCCATTGTCCCACTCCTTTTTATCACTGCAACCTTGAGCATTCCCCAAGTAGGTGCATGTTGTAATTCAAATAAACAACACACTTTCATACAACCTTGCGCTGCAACCCATCTGTGCTGTGGACCTCGGCCGACTGCACAGGGTGACACCTTGCAGATACAAACGATAGCTTGTGTATAATCAGCTAAAGCATGTAAAAACCACCCATGGATGACACTTACAGCAACACTTCACTTCGCTGACTTTAACGGTGCTCTGGTTGTGGTTGTGTGCGTTATGTGCCACAGGGCTCCTCCCCAGGCCGGAGCCTCAGAGCTGGAGGTCATATCCCAGCAGGTAGAGGAGGACAACCAGTGTGTAGCCCCCGTCCAGCTGGTCAGCTTCGCCTACAGAGACTTGCCTTTGGCGGCCCTGGACATCTCCCTCGCTGGATCCCAGCTCATCTCTAACCCGGATGAAGAGGACAACAGAGAGGGGTGGGTACAATAAACTCCATCCAACGCCTCCTGTCACTTTTTTTATTTTTGCCTGACAGGTTGACTGCAGTTCTTAAAACAGTGTTTAGATGAACTTCAGTGTAGTGACGTAGAGGAGGAGGCACTGTATTCAAGTACTGTGAAGCATCCGATTTGTCTCCGAAACTACATGAACCTAAACACTTTAATTATAATTATTATCACTTATCATGAATGATATAAAAGATTGTAAAATTTGAGAAAGCTGGAAACAAATTAGTACCATGATTATCAACGAAATCTTTTTATAATTAATTTGTATACTAAAAAGCCCAAAATGTAATTACATATTGATTGATGTTCTGGATATTTGGCTCCACAGTTTGGAAGATACTAGAGATATGGTGTCTGAGACATTGTGTCTGCTTTTTGCATGAAAGTGCTACATTCATAATTAAGGCAGAATTGCAATTACTGCAATCTATAATCTACCCTGGCAGAGAAAAGCTCTGCCGTCACTCTCTCCATTGCTCGTTATTGCACATGGTAATTACACCTGGCATATTGAATCATTCCTCATTTTATATTGGAGTCTGGGAGTCGAGGATATTTGGCAATGAATTTATTAGTGTCACCATGTTAAATGGACAATGTCTCCACTGATGTGTTCATTTCAGCTCAATGACATCGCAATTTCTCTCTCTACCGGACAGGCTTCTGTTCACAATGTCGCTTTCTGGCTGAAAACAAAGAGCGTTGTTAGCACCATAGCTTTCCTGAAATGTCAGAGCCCTGTGGCGGTGCTGTTTCTGTCCATGAGGCCTGCTTGTCCTGGGTTTGTGTTGTTTTCTTATCACCACATCGCCACGCTGCAGGCCCAGTGTTCTCAGGACAGGACACACCCCTCCCAGAGCTCCCCTGTAGCAAGTGTCCATGGCTCTCCACTCAGGAAGCGTGACTCACAACCCTTTTGGCGTGCTGCAATGCTGGCATCCATGCAGAAAAAGTCGACAAACAGCATAAGCTTAATTAGAGCATCCGGCATTTCGCCATCCAAGCCCTGTTGTGTCAGCTGACCATGTCCGGCTGGACTTTGCCTGGTTTGGCCTGGTCCGGGCCGATGGCTCTGTGGGACGGAGGACAGGGACAGATGGGTCTTGTCCCAAACACCCACTCTCTCATCCTCTCTTATATCATTTTCACTCTCATGCTTACAAAAAGAACAGAAAACACACGGAGAGCAATGGCATAGCAAAGGGCAGGATCTGGCAACCCGGCAAAATCCTCATCACAGTGGGCACTCTCACATGGCACCATATGATACCCTAGTCCCCTGGGAATTTGGCATTTTGCTATGGAAAAGTCATGCAGCGCCGAGACATGTCTTTAGAGGATTTTACCTAGTCAACAATGTCAATAATGATAATATGCTTCATCAAAAAAAGTATGGGGACATTGACTTGACCTGAGAGACTTGGAAGTATTGAGGAAGTGCAGCCTCTGAGCCGTGGGAGTTGCTGAGATTTGTATGATGAGCTTTTCAGATTGGAATTCCTGATTTTCTGGTCACGGACATTCCAGCACACACCTGTCATTAACATTTCATACAAACAGTTCTTACTTGGACACACTCTTTAAAAATACCAGAGAATCACAGGTTGTAGCTGCATGTGTGGCTTAAGTATGTAAGATCTAAAGAACAACACAATAGTGGGTTGTGTTGAGGATTTCAAATTGACCACAAAGGCCCTGTGAATTGACTAATTTGCATTATTTTGTTGGCTCTGTGAGCTATTTTTCTCTTGTTCATTAGAACGTACTATCACACAGACTCTTCAACTGAGCATACTGGAGGCTAATTTTAGCATTTTGTAAATGATTGTGTACAAACCGATCTCGCTGCCTCGCTATCGGTGTGCGATTAGCAAGATTTTCTCAAGCTATTTTGCCTTAAATCTTTTGTCATGCCCGTTTGTGGTTGTGACTATATGCTGGAAACATAAGCATCTACCTTCTGATTTCACCTCAATCATTTATTTGTAGTTAATGTTATTTCCTGGCATCAAAATCAACAGAATAGTTTTATAATAGGGCTCATTATCTGTAAATCTTTGATGGTGAAGCTGTGGTTTTGTTTTGTTCCATATGCCTGTGAAAACAAGAGCAGAAGAATACGCACCAGAGATGCACATTTAGTCTTGCATAGCAGCTTCTCGTGGCTCTTTATCAGGAGACGTGGGTGATTATGTAGGAGGTGGATGTTCTTGCGGACTACAAGGGGCACACACAGTACTTGCAGATTCAATGCAGTGGTGAGCTGGTTGCAATTATTAATAGATTCTGGCTGCTCCATCTTCTCCAGAACCTGCTGCAATGTCCAAGGTGAGGATGGTGTGAATCCGCATCCACCTTTTGGTGACGTAATTACTGTTTTGTTTTAAAATAAATCCATTTAACAGCAAAAAACAACAACAACATTGAGACATTTCACACTTGGTTATGTTTCTGTGCTTTGATTGTAGCAACCTAACAACCTTGGAGGAATAAACAGGGAGTAAGCAGGTATTTAATAGAGCAACCAGATGTTTGTGTGCTTGCAAAGCAGACACCTGACGACTGACTTTAATTTTGGGAGTTGTAAAAAAGTGTGCATCTGTTCAATCAAACAATATTTTAAACAAAAGAATACATGACTGTGTTTGGGTTGTGGCATACTGAGATTTTCTGTTGACGCATCCCCTACCTCGGTGACCTTGGGACTAGGTGGCATCCTCTCTCCTGGAGAGTGCCTCTGTGCCTGGCCTCAATCTGGGGACCCCGGGCTGCGCATCCTGAGCTTGTCCTGGGTTATCATCCCCAGATCTGCCTGCTGTACACAGCAGCAGTAACATATGCCGCTGATCTCCAGGGGCCAGACTGAGAGGTGTGAGGCGCTGCTGCAATGACAGATGGTTCATATGGGTCAACCTGCCGCTTTGACTGGAGAAGAGAAGAGGCGGAGGGGATAAAGAGATGGGAGGAAGGGAGCAGATGACCTTCTACCACACTTTCATTCACAAAGCTGCCAGCTGTAGATCATAAGGAAATGACTCCATCTGATGAATGTCATTCATGTCCGTGTTGGACAGTGGTGTGGGATTAATCCTGTGCCGTGTTGCATGGTGACGGCCAGCTGATGCAGCGTTGGGTGAAATGACGAATATTAGATAAGTGTGTTCAGGGCAGCTTGGAATTTTTTTATTTTTTTTACATTACTCAGTATAATGATTTCTTAATAAAATAAAGTTCTCTAGCCACTTTTCACTCACTGCAGTGCATTAATATAGCAAGATGTCAACATGCACATAATCAAACCGAGGTTGGTAATGCTCAAGGTTGAAGTAAGATGTAATAATTAGAAAAATCTAGACTGTAGAATATTGCTATGAAGAACGCTGCCAGAGTCTACTATGAATCTTGGCAGCAGCAATATTTCATGGGGTTTTGGAGCCAGAGCCATACTGTACCTGCTCTGTGTTGATGGATGTCTGAAAAGAGAGCGGGATTTCTTCTTTTTTTTTTTTTTTTTTCCCTCCCCTCTGACTCTATTTCAAATACACACAGTAACAGTCCTCTCCATCAAATTGGCTCTCTTGCCTGGCACCATGTGCGACACAATAGATGACATTTGAGTGCAGGGTTTGAGGGTTTGTTAATATTCACAGACATGCAAAGTGTGAGATTGCTTTTTAGGCTGAGAGCGGGAGAGATCAAGTGTCCTGGTGAAAACCCATTTATCAGGGACAGCTTGTCTGCTGCTCTACACATGGAGCTCCATCCATCTCCATTTGCTTAGTATCTGTGTCCCATTTCTCTGGTGAAGACCAGCGCCCAGTCCCCTCTGCTTGGGTGTAGGATGCAATGAGTGAAATGATGCTAGCTCATTACATTCAGAAATCAGTCTGGGTGTAATGCCTTGGTGTAATGAGAAACTGCATGTGTTTCCTAAAGAAGTTTTCTTTCTTTTTTAAAATTTTTTAAATATGCGTACTTCTTAACCAGAATGGGTGCAGGTGCAACACTGGATCCAAAATTTTATTTATTGGCAGGTGTCATCGATTGGCCCCTTTTATTTGTTAATTAACCACAAGTGTTTGCTGATTCCCCCGGTGAGGAACTGTAAAAGATTAATAGGAATGAGAAATGAAATGTACAATTGATTACCAATGATAACTTCACTTTATTCAGCATATTTATTGCTTAGCTGGTTTCCTCTCTCAGGACTTCTTTGCTTCTTTTGGCTGCGATAACACAGATGACTCAGCAGTGGTTACATAGGAAAAGATTTAGTCAGTTGTGAAGTTGGCATTTGTCTTGATGTCCTTGCCATCTGGGCGATGGCCCCACCTGTGCTTTCTCAAGAGCTCCTGGGTAAAATAAAAAAACAAACAAATGCATATATCAGGGAGTAAATGCCTCCTGAAGTATGTAAAGTAAGTTCAGGAACAGGTGTAACGTAGAACGCTTGAACAGCCTGAATGAGATGAAGTCTCCCAACCTCTGCTGTTCAGGAGCCTGCAGGCGGCACAGTTGTGGTCCATTTTCCCCCACCCGAGCCCGCTGAGTTTAGCAGATTGGTGTGAATTGGTTGAAGTTTATACTGGAGGAGCCACGGGGTTATATAGTTATCAGAACAGAGGGAGAGAAATTGAGAGGAGACAGACAGCGACAAGAGTCTAGTAGTATTTTACAGTAGTGCAGGAGAAGTTTCTGACATCGTCCGTTACACTTTCAAATGATTTACCGTATTTTCCACTATAAGGTGCACCTAAAACCCTTTAATTTTCTCAAAAACCGACAATGCACCTTATAATCCGATGCGCCTTATATATGGATCAATATTAGTTAATTATGGCTGCCGTAGTCAGGGGGCGTATATTGTGATTGCACTAACGTTTGATTTACTGTAGCGGTATCAGACTGTTTCTTTTATGTGTTTACTGAATCAGGGAGAAGTTCCCCTCCATGTTTGTGATGCACTATCTACGTGATAAAAAGTTGCACTACCTGTTGTACTTTGCTGTTTATAAAAGATAATACTACATCACTTTTACAGTTTTAAAATAGGCCATTCATTGAAGGTGCGCCTTATAATCCGATGCGCCTTATAGTGTGGAAAATACGGTAGTTCAACAGCTGTTCCTCAGTGTCAAAGAGATCTGCAAGATTGTTACCAGCTGGACCACCACTGTAAAGTTAAATTGTTGAGCCACACTATGATTTTGAGGTTGAATGACATAATTATGTGAAATTATTTATTTTCCAAATTATTTTATATATATCATTGTGTGCATTAAGCACTTGAGAGTGTAACTGTGTACTGAAGCCTCAAAAAATCATATCCTTGGTTGAACTTGACTTCAGTGACACATTCAAAATAGTTTTTCCTAAAAATAATTTCCATTTTTTTAAATTAGCAGGTGTCCACACATTAATGAATGGCCACTAGGCAGTGATCTGGGTCTGGACTATTAGTTGAAAGGCAACTGCTTTGAACTCACAACATTATTAATGATGATTTTATGGCAAATGCCACCAATCTGTAGCCTAATGTGCTGGAGCAGTGACAGTGTTTCAGTCGTCCTTTGCAAACATTTTGAGCGAGAAGTTTCTGTTAGCAATTGTTCATTGTCTGTGTGTCTTTTGGTGTGTGTGTGTGTGTGTGTGTGTGTGTGTGTTACAATCAGTACCTCACAGGAGTTGATGGTCTTTCACTCATTACTACTGAATGAATTTTCCCCTTTGCAGCTTTCCATTACTCTCTTCCTCCATCTGTTAACCCACAAACACACAAACAGAGCACCGCCTCTCTGATTTAATTTCCACTTAACTGGTACCTAATGACTTTACATTGTATTTTATGCTGTCTCAATTACAGGAGACAGTATAATGAAAGAGATGCTCCTCGTGATAGGATCCCCATCTCGGTGAGAGTTACTTCACTGGGGACGGAGCCAAAACTCTGTCCTGTCTGTGTGAATGGGCCCCAGCAGAGCAACCAAACACTTCCATCCGTGCCAGTCATTATGCTTAATGTCTTTGTCCGGCAGCAGCGGTGGCCATTCTGCAGCCGGCATCATGTACAGCATGCCATCACTTCCATCTCAAGCCCCTATTGATCAGTCTCATGATCTAATCCCCTCGCTTCGCACTGCTGCCAGACGCACTTCGATCTCACCTCAGTGTGTTACCGCTGCAGCCACTGGTGTGTTGATGTCTTTATGAACCTGTCCACACTCCACGCTACCCTGCATCTTTCATTTCCTTCACACACACTGTCCTTAAGTGTGTGTGCGTGCGTGTGTGTGTGATGTTTGCCTGTGCACATAGAGATGTGTGTGTGACCAATCCTTGAAGCATTGCCCATTTGATCTGCACTTCCTTGACCCTGGGAAAGAGTGAGGTGATTTTCTTCCTTGGCTTGCTCCACCACTGAAGCCGCCTCACTTCCTCATAAATACTTCAGGTCCTCAGCGTTCAAGGTTTAAAGTGATTTCCCTAAAATTAAGTTTCTGAGCTTGGAGTAATCCATCACTGCCATTTACTCTGCTTCCAGACAGGGTTTTTCTTTACAGGTTTATTAAATTAATACCTTTTCAGCCTGGCTTGTGGGAAAGGTCTGAATGAATTATGATTCCACGCAGTATGAGTTAAATCATGCTTTTCAAACCTGAAGGTAAGTAAGGTGTCTCTCTCTTGGAGTGTGCACTGCTCATTCCATCTTTTAACTAATGGTCCACAAATGTCCTGCGACTGTGTGTTAGGCGTATCATTAGGTAAATGTTTCTTTTTCTTGGCTCTTCTCCACCGGCAGATGGGGTTTGACATTGTTCCCTGGGAACAGATCGGTGCTGCGGAGAGTCTCCGTGGTATTTGCTAATGATACCATTACCCTCCACCACCTCTTTGTCACCCCAGGTGTTGAGCTCCTAATCTGCTGGCAGTGGCTGGTACACAGGGTTGCTACAGAGGGCTGAGTGCACCAGTTCGCCTCTGGGAGACCATTGGCACAGTGTGGCCAAACTCCAGCCTCACTGCTGACCTTGGTGAAGGATGGAGAGGATCTGTAGCAGTGTTACATTGAAAGTTGAACTGCACCTGAGTTGATTAGTCAGTTAATTCAGTCTACATTTATCATCAAATATTTTTAGATGGTTTGCACATAATCCCTTTTCTTTTTCTCATCAACATCATTTGTTTGGGTTTGTAGCTAAAAAATAGTAAGTTTAATTTGTTACTACCACTGATAATTTGCCACATACATTTTTATAATCAGGTTTTAAAGTCTCATTAAATATAATACAAAAAATGAATAATTTGTTGTGACAAAATTTTCCAAAAAATATGGAATTGCTTATGAAATTAATGTGCAGTATTTTGTTTGTATTTAGATGGATGATAATAGATTCCTGCTTTACCTTTTTTTTTCATGTCTCAGTGACATGTCGTCTCTTCTCATGATGAGTTTCTAGATTTTTCCAGTTACACATAAAAACTAGACCAGTTCAATTCATCTCATCATGAATTTAATGTGTTGAATTTCCTGCAAGTACCAGATGATTTAACTACATTCTTCTTGGAAACATCAAATTATATTATAGAATATTATAGAAAATACATGTTACACTCTGAAAGTGAAAACCTTCTGAGCTGCTCTTTTAAGTAAACAATACAGAAATAAAATGAAAATACTCGAGTTCAAATAAAATAGAACTTCAGTACATCATTTAAGTACATGTACTTAGTTGTTCACAATAGCAGTCTCTGAGGACATTGAACAAAACTACTAAATAAAAAAGACTTAGAGCAAAATAAATTGGAAATCTCCTTTAACTCAATCTGCATCTTCCTCTGTTCTCTCTTTCTCATTCTTCTTTCTCCAATTCCCCTCCTTCCTCTCTGGCTCTCTCTCCAGTTTCTCTTTTGGATGAATCCCAATGCCTTTGAACTGGCTGCACCCCGCTTCCTCTCTCTCAGTGTTTGCCTCCTTCATTCTGAGCTGAAGCGAGAGCAGAGTAGAATAAATTGCATCCTCTCTTGTCCTCTGACAGTCATTGCCCGTAGCCTTCCTCCTATGGGGGACAGGTGACAACAGATAGCTGCTATTTTTCGAAGGACCATACTGCCTTTCTCAGTGTTGCGTCTGAGAAAGGACAGCAACCCCAAGTGCACGCGCACACACACACACACACATATATACACACACACCTTCTTCTGGTTAGTGTGCGCCTGGAATGCACAGTTGCAAAAGGATGGGAAAGCCCTGTGTGGCTGCTGGAGATTTGTCATTATTTATTGACTATAAATCCCCAGGAGTCTCAGTCAAGTCAGTCTCTGATTGGAGGAACTTGAAGGATGGATTCAAGGCGAGTCTGACACTTACATCTTCGGGCACGGTGTACCTGGACAAGGAGCAAGCACACTGGGGACACGGACACACTCCAATCTAATTGAACAAATATAGCAATGTGGAGGAAGCAGTATAAAGCACCAGCAGGATCACGAGTGGAAATTACAGCATGTAGACACACCAGTGCAGGGATCTGATTAACTCTGATGATTTCTCAAACAAGCACGCGGGTGTAAAAACAATGTCATGAGAAAAAAAAGTGAGATGAAGGCATTGTCATTCAGTTCAGCAAACATATTTTTGGCTGTGTGCAACTTCACCCTCCAGATGGTGCACGTGTAGCTCCACCGTCATGCCAGGAGAGCGACAAGATGCAGCCAGTAAGATAGTCAGTCATCCAGAGCTCAAACAAGAGGGGAGCCAAAAAGCTAACTACCAGCCAGGTTGTTAGCAAAACAGTCATCCAGATGGGCATTCAGCCAGCCAGGGAGTGAGCTCGCCAGTTTCACCCAGAGGCCTGTCCTGTCACCCAGTGAGACAGCAGGGAGGGGAGGAGAAGACAGGAGACTAATCCTGACAAAACTTCTCACTCTGACTTTTGTTAACTTAAATATACGACACATATTGAGGCGAGTATCTCCACCTGTGTGGATGCTCTGATACTTTAGGCATTAAATAAATTTTTTGCATATTCTGGTGAGACAAAAACAAAATATTTAATGCTTGAATGTGGATTAGAACAGATGTCATGTAATCTGTTTCCAGAAATAGGCACAACAACAACAACAAACTAATATCTATTGTGGTGAGTAGACTCTTCTGCTTGATGATGGCAGAGAGAGAACACACCAGGATGAAGAGTTTCATAATGAGGCGATGAAAAGGACAAAGAAGCAGTGAAATCTATGAATTCATGCACAGAATGACTTCATACTAATTAGTATGTAACAGAACATGTGTTTGTGTTGCCATTAATTTCAGGAGTGTAAATCAGTTTCAGTACGCGGGCTGTGGATTTGTATGAATGTATGCAGAATAGTGCCCTCTGCTGACAAATATTTTGAAAAATGTTAAAACTATTTGAACAATGAACACACCTCAGAATTTGTGTGTCCTGACATTTCATGTGACTTTGCGTTTGTCTTTATTTATATTACAATCTACTCTTCAAACCACCTTCTCCCCTTCTCTGTATTTCCTCCTTAACTCAGGTCAAACTGGCTGAAGCCGTGCTGTGGGCGACGGGCGGCGCTGTGGCAGGTCTGCCTCCTGTCAGCGGGCTTCAACTGTTTCCTGGTGGCCTGTGTCGTTCTGGTGGTGCTGCTGCTGATGCTGGAGCTGCTCATAGACACCAAGCTGTTGCAGTGTGAGTAATGAAAAGCAAGTTAATGTGACTGAGATTTGTAAGTAAGGTGTTTTTGGGAAGGTAACACTGGGAAGGTGGTTTGCTATGTCAGTTTTTTTGCAGTGAGCATGTGCAGAAAGATGTAAATACTAGCTGCCAACCTGTTAACTGTGTAATGAGTCCGTGTCTTTGAATCAAGGCTCTGATCAGTCATGGTCTTGGGAAAATAACCCTTCACATTAGTATTCTGCAGTTAACACACAGTGTCAGGCAGTCGAAATTCCAGTCTGACCAATGTCACCCCAGCATCACCTTCGTCTACATCATCTGGCATGGTGGGGACATCCTCATCTGTCATAAGCAGAAGGTCAGAGGAGGGGGTGGCTGGCCTGTTTGATGTCAGAGGCCTGACACACATGGTCTCGATTCAGCAGTATCCAAATGCATTCAGGTCGTTACTGCTCCCCTGGGACTGACTGATTGACCAGACAAAGGAGAAGTAAGACAAATGTGCGAAGGGAGATAGTGAACAAAGAAATCAAGCAATGCAGAGTTGGCTGGTGGATGATTGTGGGGAGGACTGGAGGAAGATGAACGGACTGATAGACAGATCACTGAACACGGAAAACAAAGACAGATGGGGAGAGATGTGGCGCGTGAAGAGAAATGTCTCAGCTGATCGCTGAGCGCCGTGTGAGGCTGTCCATGGTTAGGCTGACGAATAGACAGGCAGATACAGATACACGCATGTACAGTATGTGGTGAATTTATATTTATGATGTTGCTTCATGCTCCAGTGATTGCTTTTATGCTCCTGTGTGCATGAATGTGTTCAATTTTACCACTTTGCTGCACCTTGTCAGAGTTATTTGTGTCTGTTCTTAACAAATTATCAGTCATTCTGTGTTATTTCTCCAGTTAATAATGCATTCCAGTTTGCCAGCATCATCCACTGGATCAGCCTGGCAATCCTCTCTGTGTTCTTCACTGAGGTGAGTCTTCCCCCTGCTCAACGCAAAAACAGTCTCACTTACAGCTGATGCAGCGGCCTGTCGATTAATGCTATGTTGTGCAGTACGTGGGGCCGCTGAAGTGCGCCGACAGATTCTCATTACAATACTAACACCACCACAACCCCCCCACCGTGCCCTCTGTCGGTGCATGATGAGATTCTGATTAGTGCAGGTAAACCATTGACAGTGCACCTAAGTGAAAGATTAAAAATCGTACAAGAAAAATCTGCATCAATATTCTAAAAACGCTTGCATAGCGAGAGCAGGCGCAGTTACTCTCCTTCAGGTTATTCAATTTATCCACAGCACGAATGTTTTAAAATGCAGAAGGGGCTCGCTTTTGAGGCCTCAGGTGTGCTGTATTGATTACCATCGATCCTTACAGTCAGCCATATTTTTCTTAGTTCTTCATACTTGACCATCTTACTGCTGACTTTTGTTTTCAGCTGAAGGTTTACGTAGCAGAAGAGGCAACCCCTCAGTGTTACACTGAAGCAGAGGAATCAGGAGGTCGCCTGGTTTCTGCTCCACTGTGACCTTAAACGTCTGATATGAGGATATAGGTTAGGGGAAAAAGGTTTATTGGCTCTCTGCAGCCCTTACTATGTCAGCAGCAGGAACTAAATCCAGTGTCTTTAATTCTTTCTCTACATCTATCGTGCTGTGGGTGTGAATATGATCCCACTGTTGAATTCACCAGTGGAGGAATCAAGGAAGGGATTGAAATCACAAGTGCAAATGACATTTACTGGGATTGTCGTGTTTATTACTGAGAACTTCCTCCATCATAAAGTGTCTCTTGTTTTCTTCCATCTTCCCCTGTGTAACCCTCTCTCTTTCTCAATCTCTGTCCCCCTGACTGTCTCAGACGGTGTTCAGGATCGTGGTGTTGGGGATATGGGATTACATAGAAAACAAAGTAGAGGTAAGCTCCCTTGAGTCCCATTAGACCTGACTCGGGGCCCCTTTCACTGCAGTGTCATTCCCTCAATGTCATAGCTCAGTGTGGCAACTACTGAAGCTTTGGACGTTTAACAGTAACTTGGTGTGTGTGTGTGTGTGTGTGTGTGTGTATTTTCTCAGGTGTTTGATGGAGCCGTCATCGTACTCTCTCTGGCCCCCATGGTGGCCTCCACAGTGGCCAACGGCCCCAGCAGCCCCTGGGATGCTATCGGCCTCATCATCACACTGCGCATCTGGAGGGTCAAGAGGATCATTGACGGTGAGGCTGGGAGGGGCTAATGTCCTCTGCGTCCTGTCCTTTACTGTCAGGCCACAGAGATAGATACTGCACTGTGCTCTCTGCGGTATCAGCTACATTCAATCTTGAGGTTGTTTGCTCCATTAGTTTTGCCTCTTTTTCTTTTTCTTTTTTTTTTTTTGGACATAATCTATCGTGATGATTTTGCAGTTTCAGTGCTTACACTCAAGGTGCCACATGCAAAATATTTTATGCTATAGGTGCACAAAGAGCACTTTATGTATTGGTTGAAATATTTCTTTTCAAGCATGTTGCTCCCCCATGTGGTTTTAAATATAGTACAGGACATGTTCAAAGTGATGATTAGTAATGTTTGACCTCTGTTGGCGCCTCTTACAGTGATCGCTCCAAAACATGTTAAGAATACAAAATATAATACACTAAAACCTTGTCGTCACTCGTGACTATAACTCACCAAAGCTTGTTGAGTTATAGTCAGGAGTGACGATCATCTGATTAAATGTTTATTTTGTAGGAAAACTGAGTATATTATGTCCTTTTGTTGTAGCCTATGTGCTGCAAGTGAAGGTGGAAATGGAGCTGGAGATCCAGCAGTATGAGAAGGCCAAGGCGGTGAGGGAGGAGCAGCTCGATCGTCTTACCCAGATCTGCCAAGAACAGGCTGTATGTCCCACACTGTTTGTCTCATCACTCTCCTGTTAATTTATAGCTGCATGTAACCAGTAGAGGGCAGCAGAGTGCCGTGAAAAAACATTAAGTCTGTGTTCAGAAATATATAAGGGACAAACTACAACATTGATCTAATAACATCACTAGATAATACTTTTACAGCAGTCTGGTATCAGATTGCTAGGACTGTGCATTACTTAAGAGCAATCCAGGGATAAATTTACAATTTAGTGCTCATATTACTTTATTGTTAAAGTTGTGTAAGTCCCATTAGCCAACTGAAAAAGTTTAACTTTATGACTTTGAGGGCTGCGTGTTTCTTATAAGTTGACTCAGAATAGGAAAACAGTTTGTTTGAGAGTTAAACTTCAAATGGTAGAAAGATTAGAAATAACATAACGTACATAAAATGACTGGTATTTAGGGTTTTATATATATTTATTTATACTTCATGTATCTGAAGTAAAAGTAAAGAAGCTTCCGTATTCTGTCATTTAATTTCATTTTCTTTCCTTTTAGTTTGAAATCAGGCAGTTGAGGGCCCACCTGGCCCAGCAGGACCTGGATCTGGTAGCAGAGCGTGAAGCAGCCATGCAAATCCACCATATGTGGGGTAAACAGAGCAGCAGTTTCCAGGAGGTAGACGGACTTGCCCCTGGGGCTTCAGAGCATCACAGGCCTGTCAAAGCCAGAGAGCCCGGGGGGCCTGCAGGTAACTGCCTAGAACACCCAACCACTTTGTACTAACAGCCTCTCAAAGACCTGTGTGCACAGGAGTGTTCAGGCTGTGCTGTCTGTGGATAATCCTGTACACACACACACACACACACACACACACACACAGGGTTGAATATAAAGATTTTTGATGCCTTGGGGCTCGGGTTGGTCTTTCTAATAGTGTTTTCTCATTACCAAAACGGCATAGAAAATAATCATCAGTGGAAAAATATCCACACCACTTGCTTTATTCTCCATGTTGGGGCGTAGGATCATTTATTAGTGTTGGACATCACACACAGCGTTGGTGTCCTCTTCTTAAAAACCGTTTGTCTCAGAGTCCACATCAAAATTCTGGTGCCACGCCTAGATGGACTATAAACCTTTCACACAGTGACAGGTCATAACTTACAGGGCTTAAAGCAACAAAGCACTGTCACTACAGGTGATGTCAGGGCTCAAAACACTGAGGCTTTTCCTTTATCAATGCCATAAATCACAGTGCGAGCTGCCGTGCATCTGAGCCACAGTGTTTCTAGGCAGACAACCTTTTAACTGCGCCTGGACCTCATATACTCATGTGGTATTGATCATGTGGAGTCAGTCCCTGTCACATAGTTTAGGCTGAACAATGCCCCAGACATTTTATCAAATAAATATGTAAAAACCAAACATAGATGAATATAGGTCATATAGCCGTGCTAAAGAGGAACACTTAGTATCTGTGAAACATCCACATCAAGTGCTTATTCAAAGCAATTTTTAAGTAAATCAACAAAAATAATTTTTATTTTTTGATTAATATGATTGTATAATGAATCCATTTAGTGTTTTTGACTGGTTATAATTGGACAAAATAAGTAATTTGAAGAGATTTTTTTAACTATTGTTTTACATTTTAGATATGTATTAACAAAAAATAAAAAATAACCATTAGTTGTTCAACATTCAGGTACAATACGCATGTTTGCGATACTTGATGTATTGCAAACATGCTAAACAATTTATAACTATAGTACAGTTGCACAGAGCTTTAAGGGCATTAAGTGTCTATTAATCTATAGTATTTGTCATAATTACAACTGAAGATGCATTTTATAATATTACAATTGTGTTATTTTGCAATGTAGTTATGGTTACCCACACGGGGGACTCACAGTTGTTGATATATTAATTAAAACTTACCTGCCCACAACTGTAACAGTGTGTTATGAATTGTTAGATATTCTCTTCAGATTGGCCTGATGACCTTATACATCCAGACTGCATTGACCTTTTTTTTTTTTAACTTTCAGATCACCACGGTCAAGATGACATGAACAACTACATCAGCCAGTACTACAGTGAGCCAAGCAGCGGTGAGCATCAGCGAGCTCCTGCTTTAATCTCTTTTACTTCCTTCTGTAGCATCACAGCATCTCAAGGCTCTGTTCTGTTTTTTTGTTGTTTTTGTAGATACAGGGATCCCAGACCCAGCACGTGTCATCACCACAGCAGCCATAGACGTGCACTTGCCCAACAACCCCAGTCAGCTCCCCTCGTCTTTGGTGAGTGCGGACGCGGTG
>OOFC01022776.1:0-12069 GCA_900323345.1 Pseudochromis fuscus
CCTCCTCCTCCACCTCCTCCTCCTCCAGGTTTTCATCACTTAATTCTCCCACAATACAAATGCCAAGCCAGAAGCTGCCAGAAGTATTTGCATGCAAAGACACATCACGGTTTCTGTGTGAGTGTTGATTGTGGTCGGTGATGTTTTGCACTCACAAAAAGACATCTCTCGGGCGGTCGACAAGGCAAAAAGAGAAAGGGGGTGGGTGACTATTTTGCATCCTGGGTGGTCTGCCCCCACTTGTGGGAAAACTCAATATTTACATTTTGCAATTAGAACTACTTTTTTCTCACTTTATTTTCCACAACATCGATTACACACTTCCTTGTAGCGTGGAATGCTGCTGTATGAGAGCGGCTCTGTAATGGCATGCACCTGTTTGTTGGTCACCCAGTGAAACGCACTGGACGACCACTCGGTATCGGCTCCTCTCTCTGTGCACTGACGTATCATCTGTGCTAGTTATTTGTGAGCATCTAACTGGAAATAAATATCGTGTTTGATGTTGGTGGCAACTCTGTGGCACTGACAACTCTGCAAGCTGGGAACAATTTTGAAAAATGAAGAAACAGAGGGATGAACAATGACTGAAAAAAAAACACACATAATTTGTCAGCTCAATATTTATTCAATGCAGATGTTGTCTTTCATCAGTGTCAGTCTAATCATGGCACTGTGTTTCAGGCATCAGTCATTACTCAAGGAAAAAAAAAAAAAGAGTGAAGGAGCAGAGGAATGAGGGAGGGAAGATTTGAGGATGTGGTGGAGAGAATGACAAAGAAGGGAAAAATGAGAGCGGGGGGAAACAGGAGAGCTTAAATGTGCAGAGGAGAGACAGCGAGAGAGGAGGTTTCTTAGTGAGCAAGCAGCAACAAGCGAGGAAAAGAGAGGGGAGCCGCAGACGTCATGGCAAATCACTTTCCCTCGAACAGAGTCAGGAGCTCTTTGCTAATGCAGCAGCACCAAGGCAACGGTTGGTGTGGGGCTGACATGCTGCTGTGGCTGGCTGTGTTGGTGTAACCTCTGCTCCGGGGCCTGGGGGTCTAAAGACGCAGGGCTGCCCGAGCGGGGAGGAAGGCCACTCGCAGGCCCTGACACACTGTGGGAACCGAGTAGCCTTGGCAATATGAGGCCCGAGTGATGGGGAGGCTTACCTCGAGATGCTGCCCGAGTCTCCACTGTGAGCGAGAGGAAGGGAAGAAGAAATCTCCCACTCCCTCACTCCCTCTCTCACTCACCCCTTTTTCCCTTTTTCACCCGCTTTGTTTGCTTTGTCCTCGCTTCCTTTTGCTTTGCACTTAATGAAGTAGCTTTTTCTCTGTCAGCCATAAGCGGCCTTACACCCACCACGCCACAAACTCCCCGTCAGCCAGCGTGCTAATTATATTTTTGCAAGAAAAGATGTGCAGCGCTCCCCTCTGCCCCCGTTGCCCCTTCCTCCGGTCCGGTGTGGTCTGGTCCGGCCCACTTTTTGTTATTTGATAGACGGCTGGATGTGCTGCAGGTCTGAGTGAGCACATGTGTGACTGGGACACAGCGAGGATGTATGGGCTGTGTTTGTGGTAATTTGGACAGGTCTTTGAAAGTCTATGTGAAGCCACATGAAAGAAGCATTTTAAATGGAGCTTTTATTTCTGCCGATCCCTTTGGCCTTGAACTTCTCAGAGTGTGTGTAGCAGAAAGAAAGAGGAAGAAGAAAAAATGGAGACTGTGCACTGTCTTGTGTGAATGTGTCCAGTTATCTTCAGGATAACATTTTGACACCACTTCTCTTTCATCACCTTATTGCTCCGGCTTCGGCATTGTCCCAGAGTTGTTCCTCCAGTGGGATTTGTCGAGTTGTTACAGTTACCCCTCGGACACTGGATGTGCCTTAAAAACAAAAACTCCCCGTTTGTGTGCTAAGGTGCTGAGCACAACTTTTTTTTGACAAAGTAATCTTTAACAGCTGGTGAATGGGAGATGTATTCAGGTCAAGGAGGAAGAAAAGACCCCTCTGTCCTGACTGTGTCCTCTGTCCTGACCAGGGTCCTCTGTCCTGACTGTGTCCTCTGTCCTGACCAGGGTCCTCTGTCCTGACTGTGTCCTCTGTCCTGACCAGTGTCCTCTGTCCTGACTGTGTCCTCTGTCCTGTGCCTGTGAGGAATTAGGGGACACTGCAGTTTGATCATTATTTGACTCACTGTCAAGTCAACCTTTAATTTCCTGAATCCACTTCTTCCCAAGACCAATTAAAGCAGATGAGCTCCAAACCTGTAAATGCTTTTCTTTTTTCTCCCCTCAACAAAAAGTAGCGAAGAGCCCAGCTTGTCTCAGTCCGTCTCCTCTCTCTCCGTCTCTGCAGCGGTGTCAGACAGTTGTGTTCTCATTATGATCTGAGAGTCTGAGTCAGGTAGAGCCTCGGGGTAGCCCTCGGTCACTCGCTGATGAATGGGTAGAGGGGACCAATCCTGCTTGACTCCACCACTCGGCGGACGCGCTCCAGAAAGCATCTGCCTGACGAGTGGTGCTCCAACACCACTGTACATGTTGTTACAGAGCAGCCGAGAGAGCAGAGAGATTATTATCTTGGCATCACTTGAGTGGTGAAAACACTTGATAACAATTCTGTCCAAGAGCAATGCAGCATGAATCACCCAAACGACTTTGATCTGTGGGTGTGTTGCAAGGATAAGTGAATGTGTATGACTGCGATGAGTGATTTTAGACTGGATATTAATGATTGCACTTAGAAGGCAGAAGTGCTTTCACTTCCCAAAATGAGCCTCCATTAAAACAGGAGACGTTTCAGGTTCATTGTGCCGAGTTTTCCTTGCTCCTCGGCCTCCGTGCTGCAGCTTGATCCTGACATTTTTAATTTCGTTTTAGGGCGTGCTGGCTGCAGAGTGACTGCCATGTTTACAGGCACACGTAAAGTCAAAGCTGTCTGGCACAAGCTGTGACCTTAGGCGGTTGAGTGGGGCTTCGCTCTGGACAGTTGCTCACTTTCATCCTGGTGAAGGAATGTAAAACCAAGACATTTCTCTCTCTGCAACACTGTGTCAAAGACTCTGGCTTCAAGAAATCTGAACAGACGTGCAGCAACTGATGAACATTTAGTCGATATATTTCCCCTGGTAGTTTTTAAATAACAAGCTGCCTCTTTTCTAAAACGTCTTTCTTTGTGAGGAAAATTAAAAATCCCACTCTGAAGCTGTCAGCATCACATGATTGTATATTTCCAGCTTCAATTTCGAGGAATACTGAAACTTCTTGGGAATGGCACTTTCAGATTTAGCTCGCTAGCACCTCCGCGTCTTTGTGTGAAATGAAAGGCAGCAGTCGGTTAGCTTTGCAGAAAACAATGAAAGGAGTAGCTTGACAAAATATACCTACAAGATCTTCCAAAGCTCCCTAATTAACACGTTATAGCTCATTAGATTATTAAGACGACTAATTTCCTGGAGTCTCCGCAGGTTGCCTGGCAACAGCTCAGAGCCAGAAAATAGTTTGACACGTAACCCCCCAGACACACTCAACTGTTTGGATTTTGTATGGATTAAACAAAACAAGTTAATTAGTGAGCGTCAGAGGCACTGGCAGCGCCGAGGTGCAACACACAGCCAAGCTAGCACTTCCTGCCTGTTTACTGTCTTGATGCTAAGCTAAGCTAACGCTCCAATAGGAAATAAAAAGGCGTAGTCTCCAGGAAAAGCTGGTTGTTTGGCTGTGTGCAGTGTGTTCACTTCAGTTTTTTTGCTCAGTTCATATATTTGTGCAGCAATGGGCTTCTCTCATCGTCTGAATTTGAACAGTTACCGGCTTTAACACATTTTTTTGTAAGCAGTACGACTGTTAGGTCACAGCCGAACAAAAACTTTAACCCGTGCACGCTGCAGATTCCCTGCCGCCGCCCAGGGGAACCCATCAGCTTTTGAAACCCCTCTGTCACGCCACCTTTTCTCCTTTCCTCCAGCAGAAAATCACTTTATCAGCAGCCGGCGAGGCCCTTGTGACCACTATTTGTCACCTCATTTAGAGTGGTTGCAGGGCTGACAAAGCTGGAGATTTCAGGTGCAACAGAGGAAAGGTAAAATGTAGTTTAAATCACCTGAAAACTTTCCTGAGAACACCGGGACGACTGCTTTGTATGCAACGCTGCTGTCCAGCGGTGGAAGAAGAAGTAAAGCCCTTACACTCAGGAGTGCAGTGCTTGTTTATTTATCAAGGCTTTAATCTGAACAATATGCTCCAAATGAGGCCCGTGATGCTTCTCTCAACTGTGGCATTGTGGTTATAATTAGAAAACTCTCTCTCCGGCTCCATCTCTTCCCCTCGCTCCCTCTCACCCTGTCACTGGCCTTTGTTCTCTGTGCAGATGCGGCGCTGTGCTGACAACATCCCTGTTGGTTTCGGGGGAGGATGGAGTCAGTGCTGACGGCACTCTGACCACCCCCCCTCCCCTCCCCGGTCTTAGACTCACCTCTCGAGCCCCCTTCACGAGCGCTGATGGCTCACGGAGGAACCTCAGTGGCGTCCCTCGACCAGCTGCGGCGGCTCTCAGATCATTAATCCTCTCCCCCCTCCACCCCACCGCCGAGCCCACATTTGTTTTTCTGTTCCATTACTCACTGATTGGGGGATACTGTGATTCAGGAGGAGATATCACAGGGGCTGTCATCTCCCGTCTGAAACCTCGTGGCTGACCCTTCACCACCGTCTTCCTCCCTCTTCCCCGCTCCCTCCTGTGACCTCCCTGGCTGAATAATGGGGCTGCGTCTGTCTTTGAGAGTTTGGCGGGGTCAGCGAGGGACGTCATTAGGCTAGTCTGCGGTGGTCAGCGTTGTCGGAGGGGGGTTGGGGGTCAGAGGAGCCTTGTTTACAGACTGTGTGTGTTTACATTCCTGATGGTAAGCGCCCAGCTTTGGAGACTGCTGGAAGTGAAAGGAAATGCTCTTATTCTGCTTAGTAATGGAAAAATCCAGCCCAATACATCAAGGAATCCAGATGAAAAAAGTTATTTATTTGGTGGGTTCTGGCCAGTGCATTCTGGGTAGAAAGAGGATGACCTCACTGATGAATCTGAGACTTCCTGAATGGACAGAGGGACATGGGAAAACCATATGATCCTCTGCAGTATTTAGTCACCCCCAGTGAACTCCACATGCAAACTTACTGCAGACTGTAAAAACACACTGTTGATTATTGGCAAATTGTGGATTTTTTTGCACAGTTTCACTTGCAACTAATGGTTGTTTTCATTATTGATTAATCTGCAGATTTTCTTGCAAATAGCAGAAATTGGTGCAGAAAAAATGTCTTGATTTGTCCAGTACAAAACCCAAAGACGCTCAGTGAAGACAGAAAAAACCAAAGGTAGATGGATCCAAACGAAACGCTCCAGGCAATGAATTGATGAATAAAATAATTGCTTAATTTTCTTTTGATTAATCATGTGATTAATCAGCTGGTTCTTGTAGCGCTGCCGGCTCTCAGTAACACTTGCTGTCAATCACAAGTTGAGAACAAATTAGTTTGTGTGACAGCTGTTGAAAATATGAAATAATTAAAAAATCAAACTTTAACCACCAAGAAAAGAGAAGAGCCTTTAATATTATATGTAGTTAATCTTGGATTCAAGTGTTTGACATCACGTCCTCCTGAGTTTTTAATCACAAATTAAATTGAGTCATATTGTTATGACATTAATGACATAGATAGATACTGAAGTTATGTGGGTGTTCAATGATGGAAATGTAAGAAACCAATAATATAATATTTTTATATGAACATATTTAAAGATGTTGTTTTGCTTCAAAGATCAATTTTAAATCCAGGTGATGAAGGAAAAACAACAGGTGATACTTTCCTCTTAGTTCATTGTAGATTTAAAGAGTTATTGATGATCAAATCCAGCTTATTGCTTCATCAGTTCACCAAAAAACCACTTGATGACTGCTTCATAGTTTCAGTGTTTTTCCAGCAAAAGCACCAAAGCTTCACTGTGTCCAGCTTCTGTAGATGTGAGGATTTGAAGTGGACGACAGTGACTGAAGGAAGACATGAAGGCAGCACATCAGCTTCTGGCAAAACATTTTAAAAGACATTTTTTGGACATTTTCACTAAAGGAAACTGTTCGATCTATTTAACAGTTGGAGAGATTGTAACAGATTCACTATTATTAAAGCGTTTAAAGAGTTTTAAAGCAGCAACATTTAGTTCAAATGAATCAGCTGATCAACGAAATTTTAACTTAAATTATTAATTGTCTTTTCAAAGGTAAACTTTTTTTCATCTCTGTGAAACTCTCAGTAGCTCCTCTTCTGCTGTTATATCCAGTGAGGATCTGACACTTCAGCCTTTTCTTGCCTCCGTGTGTGAAGGTAAAAGATTTAATGCGGCTCCTCTTACACAGCCCCATCTGAAACACAGTGGGAGCAGTGATTGAGAGGCCATTAAACACTTGATATGTTAGTATAAAGCCCGAGTGCTGTCTCTCAGCATTTAAATGAAGTGTATGTCCCGTCACTTCCAACCCGCTCACATTTCTGCACTTTTAATGCCTGCTTCACAGCTTACACAGAGCACCATTCACTTTATACCTCAGTTTGACAGGAAACAACTAAAAATATCACACTTGTGCTGTAATTGCTACTTTGCCATCTTTATAGTTGGTACTGTATCTGGCTAAAGCAACCACCAATGAATGTAATTGCTGTGTGCAGAGGGGAGAGTGTCATGTCAGTTAGCTCTGGTTGTATAAATATAAGGTATACAGCTGGACTAAGTGCCACCTTTCCCACATTTAAAATATGCTGCATGGGGCCAAGAAGTCATTAACAGTTGAGGACAGATGCCAAGAAGGGTGAAAAATCACTTGAAAGGTACAAATGAATTTCTTGTCGCTCCGACGTCCTAATGAGAAACGGTTACAAGCTCCCCTCACTTGTTTGGTGGTGTGTGCATCAGACCTCTGACACTTGGAGAGTGTCATGTCAGCCTCCCTCTCGGCTCTCTGAGTATTACTCTATGATTCACTTAATTACTGTAATAAGTGTTTTCCTTCTGGAGGTGGTCCGGAGGTCTGTGAGTCATAGTCTATTAAGGCCACACATGCTAAAGGAAAGGCACAACACCAGATGCTTGGTCTATGATCAGAATCACAGAGAGGGGCCGTTATTTATTCACAGAGCCTGAGCTTGAGCTACCTCCAGAAATGTTTTATAAATGACGCCAGGTGAGTCCACTGCGAGCTCTCCGGGCTCGGCGCTGTTTGGTCGGCCACACGATGAAATGCTCACAAAGGCGATAACAGCTTACTTGAAGTGTTGTAATGAGGATGTGCCAAACACACATCCATTATATATCAGTGTTTGTGTAATACAGGAGCTGACAGGGTGGAGGGAGCAATTGAAAGACGGCTTTGTTATTCTGGACTGAAGAGAAGTTTCAGAAAAGACGCTGCCGCATAAAATATTTTGGTTATTTATTGTGAGATTGTGCAGATTTTCTTGCTTTAATGTTTGACTAATTTAAATAATTTGGAGTTTATTGGACAAAATAAGAATTCTAACAATTTCTAAACCAAATGATTACCGTATTTTCCGGACTATTGAGTTTCATGTGGTCCACTCTGATCGGGTCTGATGTGATGAGGCTAAATGTATCGGCGGCACGGAGCTTGCTAGCTTGTAAAAAGATAACGAGCTTCGTGCCGCTGATACTGAACCACACCGGTGTTTACGTTCAAAGTGTCGGAAAAAAGTAGCAGCTTATAGTCCAGAAAATACGGTAATTGAGAAAATAATTTTCAGATGAATTAATTATTTAAAAAAATCTCTTGTTGCCTCGAAGACAGTTGGTATCTACTCGCCTCGGTTGTGTTTTCATTACAGAAACCAGTCCCTCCTCCGTGTAGTTATTCATGTTTAGATTAAATGTTGTGATGTCACAGAAACAGTTTGAAGATTGTTTCAGGTGAGAAATTAGTTGTTTTTACTTTAAACATGTTGTTAATCCATCAAGTTAGAGTTTGGTTAAAAACTTGCTCCGACGTTTTCAGAGATGTGAGCTCTCTACAACCTCTGTCAGCTGTTCCACCGACCAGCCAATCAGAGCTCACCTTTTTTCCAGCTGATGCTTTTAAATAAAATCTTAACATTGCACTAAAGCCTGTTATTGTAGATTAAACTGATCTATTTAGTGGTTTTCTCCACATAGTAGAAACTTGTTATTCTCACTATAACTGTGCAGACTGTCGGCTGCAGGTACAAATGTTTCCAGTGATGATGCAATGATGCAGTGACGATTCCAACCAATAAGATTTTAGTATTTGTTTGTACCTAAGCAGGTACTTTTTTTGGAGCCACAGGAGAGGAGGTACTAAAAAAATCGTACCAGGTACCAGGTTAAAGGTACTTTTCGCCACAAACCGAGGTGATCTGAGGCGAGGAGGCACGGTGCAGTGGAAAGGCACCTTTTATCATACACTTGCTTAAAGTTGGAGAACTGACCTCTTTCATTTAACCCTCGCTGCCTCCTGCATCTGACGCCCCAGAGTTTATCATGTGGAGATAATCCGGACATTGTTTTATATATTTTTTTTACCAACATCACATCACAACATCAACCAGATTCTTTACCACAGGCTGAGTTGTAACCTGTGTGTAAGTGTCAGTCATTATTCTCCTGACAGACAATGAGCAGGTAGAAGTAACACAGAGCACAGTCTGAAGGCTGAGGCGCTGCTGGATGTGCAAACAAGGCCCAGATTTGGACACAGTTAATGTCTTTCAGCGTGTTAACATGATTCTGCTCTCCTCAACGTTCGCTCGCATGTTCTTGTCCATTTTCCCGTCGCCCTCGAATTAATCTGAGGCTTCATGGTTGGTGGACATAAGCAGGGAGGGACCCGGGCGGTTTTTGAAGTTGTGATCACAGTTTTTTTGAAAGCGCAGGATCAGTCAGTGGTCATGATTCCTAAACATTTAGAGTGTGTGAAGGATGAGTGTAAATATCCCGAATGGAAGCAGTGGATATTTTTATTCACAACTTTTTAGAGGCTCGCTGGACGGCCAACAGAGTGTCCCTTCATTAGCCGGAGGGGGATCTGGGCAGGAGGGGTGGTCAGATGCTAAATTTTGTGTTAATGTTGACGTCTGCATTTCATCAAAACCCTTTTTTTTTTCGGGGGGGAGAGGTTGGCTGCTCGGCACGACTTTTAAAAACCTGCGACGTTTTCACAGTGAGCTGCGACGACATGTTGCTGTCCTCTCCACAACCTCATCCTCATGTCCCCTCACACCTCCTGAATCACTGTCTGCACCGTGCACACTTTGTGATTTTTCAAAGCATCTGTGCATTGGCAGAATTTTGCAACATCACAACTAGTTTGGACTTTGATAATTAAGCTTTTTAATTTTTTTTTCCTGAATCCTTAAATGTTCAGATTTAGAGAAATATTGATCACAAAATTTTTTAAAAATCTCTCTCACATCAGAAATACTCAGCAATCAATGCAGAGAATCACTTTTACAGACGTGTTGCTTTGCGGTACAACAAATAGTCTGCTTGTGAGTCGTACGTCACGGGTCATTTACAACAAACACAGAGCAGATAAAAGAGGTGTTGCTGTTATGTGATTTCACACAGTGCAGCCATTCAGACGGCTGCTCTGCACCTACAGTAATCATCCTGACCTTAACCCCATCCTGCTCAACCGCAACCCAAACTATAGTGTAAGTGTGGTTCTGAGATGGATAATTACAATACTTTCCTTTGTAATTATACACAGTACGACAAACACTGTGATCTCAGGAACACACTTTTATGGTATTGAACCCAGCACCCTTCCTCCTGCTGCAGCTCATGAAGGATTTCATCTGAAAGTGTCAAGAAAGTATGTTTTGTTTCTGACCTCAAACCTTCAGATGTTGCACCAAATCATCCTGTCAGGAGAACATTTTACTGCCCCGACTGACTGAATGCATCACTTGGTCCATATTTCTGACTATTATTTTGGAGCTGGCTGCAGGCGAGTAAAGCTACACCTATGGGTGTCCCAGCTCCAATCAGTCTATTTCTGTATCTGAAGGAAAGTTGATGGGTTTGGAGTGGGTGGGGGGGGGCAGGTTTGGGGCAAAGCAAACAGCGAGGGTCTCAACACTCAAAGTAAACATTACCCTATGTTTGAACTACCCACCTTCGGCCCTACAATTCTCCCACACACTCCCCTCTGAGTCTTATTCCTGCTAACACCCCCTCGAGCCGGCCCAGCTAAATACACTGCTTATCCCAGGGCCTTCCCATAAATCAGGGAGGAAAAGCACCTCTGACAGGGTCTCACCTCCACAGCCAGCAGCCCACTGCCGGCAGCTCGGACTCACATGTGGGGCCTGCTTTGGACTAAATGGTATAATGGCTTTTCACAGCAACTTTCTTAATCATTACCTCTGAGGACCTGAGGATGTTTCGTCCAGCAAATTTAATGCAATTATAATAAATCCTATTTATGTCGCCTGCAACCCTCCACCGTTCAAAAACCGAGTAAGGAAGTGCGACGATGCATTCAGGGACACAAAGTTCAAAGTTTTATTGAGCGTACAATAGAGCATGAAGTGAATCGGTTTCAGGGGAGAGAAAACATGCTTCGTTATTGTACGGCTTCATCCCACAAAATCATTGAATTCAGCATGCCGAGAATGTCAGTGGGTTTAAACACAGACTCCAGCTATTTGCGGCTTTAATATGCTCAAGTGCCTGAACCAGAGGAGAGCAGCAATATTCAAAATGACACATTCCCCGGAGGAAATAGTTTAAACATCCGAGCATTGCCCAACATGTCTTTCTTCTTTTGGTTTTGTTGTTTTGACTTTGTTTATTCATCCTTGTCTTGCTTCGCTCTCTTCTTCCCAACAACTGTGATTCCTCAACACAAAAGAATGAAAGAGCTTGTCTCCATCCAAAACACAACCTTTTCATCTTGGGCATGAGTCAATTACCAGGACAGCAGGACTGAGACTGAACACACAGGATCGTCCGTGGATGCAGCCGAGAGACGTATTGATCCTGACATGTTTATTTCCATGTGTCCACGGGAAAACTCCCACTAACTTTCATGGGTGGATTTTTAAACAAACGCTGGTTGTTGTCGTCAGTGGGCCAGGATTTCTTAATTTGTATTTATTTCATTTTGTGCAGCTCACACCTAAAGCATCTCAGAGTTTCAGCTTTGCTTGTTTCTTCTTCTTTGGTGAACATGTGTGTCACTGTGTCCAGTTTGCTGTTCACTGTGAGTGAAGTGTTACCTGGTGTTATATCTGTAATTTCAACTATGCAGAAGTTGAAATTACTATTTGCACAAAGGTGCAGCTGCAGTTACCAAACTTTCACAGACGGGTTGGAGGGAAGCTTTGGAGGAGAGAGCAGGTTTTTTGCGCAGTCAGTTACATAATTGGGTCAGGTTTGGTGGTTTTACCAAACATAGAGGCTGTTTTGTTTGTTTAAACCCCCAAACGCACAGCGAGCTGCTGCCTGTCATCATTTATAATTTCACTGAAATTATTATGTATCACAACATGACGGTTATGTAACAGTGGAGACACTTACAGAGCAATATTTGGTGTTGCTCTTTTACACTCAACAATCGCTTTAAGCAGTAAGAGCAGCCGAGTGTGTGTGTGTGTGTGTGTGTGTGTGTGTGTGTGTGTTTTAATATTTTAATTCTGACAAAATATCACAATACAGGTTCACCTTTCATCTGTCTATCTTTGAAACAAAATTGCACTTTAGGCTTGTGTGTGTTTGTGTGTGTGTGTAAGTGTCCGTGTGTGTAAGTGTGTGTGTGTCTTCGTGTGTGTGTGTAAGTGTGTGTGTTCGTGTGTGTAAGTGTGTGTGTGTCTTCGTGTGTGTGTGTGTGTGTAAGTGTGTGTCTTTGTGTGTGTGTGTTCGTGTGTGTGTGTAAGTGTTTTTGTTCGTGTGTGTAAGTGTGTGTGTGTTTGTGTGTGTGTGTGTGTGTGTAAGTGTGTGTGTGTGTGTGTTCTTGTGTGTGTGTGTTTGTGTGTGTGAGTGTGTGTGTGTGTGGGTGGGTG
>OOFC01022780.1:0-13746 GCA_900323345.1 Pseudochromis fuscus
CCTTAGAGATAGGGTGAGAAGCTCAGTCATCCGGGAGGAGCTTGGAGTAGAGCCGCTGCTTCTCCGCATTGAGAAGAGCCAAATGGGTTGGCTTGGACATCTAATTAGGATGCCTCCTGGACGCCTCCCAGGTCAGGTGTTCAGGGCATGTCCCACCGGTAGGAGACCCCGGGGAAGACCCAGGACACGCTGGAAGGACTATGTCTCTTGGCTGGCCTGGGAACGCCTCGGGATCCCCCAGGAAGAGCTGGATGAAGTGGCCGGGGAGCGGGAAGTCTGGGCTTCCCTGCTGAGGCTGCTGCCCCTGCGACCCGTGCATTGATGGATGGATGGATGGATGGATGGATGGATGGATGGCTGTCGAGAGAAGGAATCAAATATTTTAGCAGCAAACGCAACCAATCATTTCCAGACATTTTAGTCAGCTTAGGAGTTATTTTTTAATTTGACATTTTGCTCAAATTTGGGATTTTTCTTTGTAAAAAAAAATCATTTTAATTTGCTGCCATGCTAAAAATGCAGCAACATTTTTTGTGCCGATTTATCTAGAGGACATACAGACTCTCACATTGACTTTGATTTGTGGTAAATACATAAATAGAGCTGGTCCTTAACAATCTTTATCCTATTTAATGATTCATACTGTGGGGACTTACTTTGTGTCCCCAAAATGTGAATGTGATGTGAGTGTGTAAACAGATTTAAGTCCCCACAGCGTACAAGTTATAAAAGTGCCTACACACACACCTTCAATTTACTCTCCTCTCAATGATGATGTCCTGAGGCACCAAACGGGTGACAAACTTGCAGCTGTGAGATACAAGTCACTGAGTACACATTTATACACACACACACACACACACACACACACACACACACACACACACACACACATACACACATGCGCAGAACTGCTGTTTTGATCTGTTCGATTGTGCTGCAGAGTCTGTATTGGATTTGTGTTTGGAGCCAGCCTGCTGCCTTATTACTGTGTTGTCATCACACACACACACACACACACACACACACACACACACACACAGATATATAGAAAGGTGTGCCAATTAACTTTTAAAAATTTGGTGACCAGCAGCAGAAGCATATTCCTGGCACCGAGCGTGATGAGCACTTTGTACGTAGGAGGACTGCAGTATCAGAAGGTGGAGTCGGGGTCAAGCTTCAGCATAATGTCCAATCACATAAGCTCCTCTCAGCCCCTTTAATTGCAGCAGACAGTTTTCTAATGAGCCAGGAGGAGAGGCCAGGTCAGGCTCCCATTAGAAAAACTTCTCCGAGAGGCAGTGAAACTACAATTACAGTACCTTGTGCTTTATTAATACTGTCGGTATTTCTTGTTTAATTAAGTGATTAAAGCCTACCATAGCAGTTGCTTTCAGTTAGTTATGTCTGGGTGGTTTTAAATATTAATTTGACTTTGATAACTCTTTATAATAATTCAGCTTTCTGTTGGACGTGAGGATACATGTGTCCTTCTCTCCAAAAAGTTTCACAGTTTAAAACTTGAATCTGCGTCAAAACACTCGCCACGTACACACAATCTACAAGAGCCTGATTTTTTGTTTTAGATCTTGATGCCGTGTGATTAATTATCAAAGTACACATGCTGTTTGACTCATGTACTTAAATCGCAGATGGAAAAGCACCTTGCTGCTGTATAATTGCGACAGTGTTCAGTCAGCTGAAAAAAATGACCTGAGACGAAAGTCGAAGAGTTTTGGATGAGATAGTTTGAAATCATCAACAATTAATCCAAACCAGTGAAGTCCTTAATTGCATTAAAAACGATGCTTGATGCGGCTTTCGCTGTAGAATTTTAATGCGCGTATTTGAATATTGTGAAGTGGAGGCAGAATGGAAATCGACGCGAAAGCTCAAAGCTCAGATCACACACGCATTGTGTTGTAGATAAATGTGTCTGCGCCCACGCTGCAAAACTAAAGCTGGAACTAAAGCTGCTCTCTGTGCTTACATTTGAAATACAAGGTGGCCCGTGCAAACTGAAAGACAACTGCAATTTTGTGCCTAACGCAGGACTGAAAATTACACTTTGTTGCGCAATTTGCATAAACTCAGCGTCTATCCACCTGAGTGCAAAATGCTTCATTTAAAGCTGCAATTTTTGCAGCGCGCTCGAGCACAAAAGGACAAACTTGTGTCCAGTGAAATTGCAGGTGGACTTAAGCGAGTGACGTCTTTGCCTGAGCGTTACACAGAATTATTTTACAGAGACAAAACCGGGACATGTTTCTCCTTTTTGCTGCATTTGTAATTGTGCAGTATATTCACTAGACTGGTGTTCAGACTGTTCTTCATTCAGAGCTCCTCTGTCATCAGTATGTTTGCCTCCTCGCTGTGATGATCCTACATTGGACGATTGTGTGTCATTGGGGAGCTTGAAGCCATGATGAAAAAATGATTTAATCGTGCTCTTTCACTGGAGCCTGTGTGTGTGTGTGTGTGTGTGTGTGTGTGTGTCCTTTGCCGTCCTTCATTTTCAAACGAATAGGGTATTGCTTCAATCATAATTTTTTAAAAAAAGAAATGAATGGATAGAAAATGAAAAAAAAATCCCTACTGTGAATAAAGGAACCTTGAAATTACAGTATTACACAGCAAATTCCCTATTCACCCCCTACAGTTATAGCTCCCGAGCTGTTTGGTGACACTATTTTTTAACTCGCTGCCTTGATCTCTGACCCCGTGTGAGACTTGCTGCGGGCCTCGCTTTGATTTGTTTACTGCACGTCTGTCACTGTGTTCTCTGACAAGGAAAACTACAGGAGTGAATCGCATCCATCATAATAGATCTGAGAGGAGGAAACACTCAGTCTGTGCAGCTACAGCTTTCTTTAGTGCAGGAGAAACATGTGAAGATGAGTTTGATGAGCGCCGTGCTCATGCAACATGCTGATAGCTGCATTACACAAACAATCAGAGGGTTTTTCAAAGCTGTGTTATCAAATTGGTGAATGTGTTTTCTGATTTGCTTTTTTTATTTTTTCATTTAGCTGTGAGGTTTGAGTTTAGCAAACTTTTCTTTCTTAGGAACATGTGACATCACAGTAAGTTACAGTCTCTGTGCCACTGTAAAAATCCTGTACAAGGGTTTTTTTGTTTTGTCAGCCATTAAAGTCAGATGTTGTTGAAAAGATGTTGTATCAGGCTCATCCTACGGTGGCCCAGAGAGGTCGAAACAAATGCAAAAGTCACAACACTAATGCAAAAAAGGAAGTGTGGAGCGGTCTGATGATCAGGCTGTTTCCAGGGGACAGTAATGGCGGATGGACAGACGTAGGCATTGGATGGACGTGGAGCAAGAAAGTTAAACATAGAGTCGGAAAGTTTGTCTGGGAAAGTTTAAGAAGTAAGTAAAACATTGTTAGCGCTAGATGACTGATTAAGTCATTTAGGATTACGTCCATCCAACACCTACGTCTGTCCATCTATGATTACCGTATTTTCTGGATTATTGAGCACACCTGTCCATAAGTCGCTATTGAATTTATTCAAACAGTTTCATGTGGTCCACTCTGACCGGGTCTGATGTGACGACGCTAATGCTAGCTTGTAAAAAGCTAATGAGCTTCGTGCCGCTGATACATGAGAAACACCGGTGTTTAAGTTCAACGCGTCTGAAAAAAGTAGCAGCTTATAGTCCGGAAAATACGGTACTGCCCCTCCAGAAACAAAGCCTGATCTTTGGACCGCTCTGCACCTCCCTTGTGATCTTTCAGCATTAGTGTTGTGACTTTTGTGTTTGTTTTGACCTCTCTCTTATGCAATAGTGGATATACACTCCAACATTAAATGGAGCTTTTGTGTTTGTCAATGACAAAAAAAAATGTCCTTGTTGTCCTAGCAACCAGTCTTGGCCACAGTCACATAAGATATTATTTTAGATGTGTGTTGTCTGGAACAATCCCACATTATTACAGCTTCTGAGAACAGTTATAGTGAAATATGTAGTGAGAGATTGCACTGCAGTGTACAAAGTTCCTCTAAGCATTAGGTTTCAGTGCTTCATGTCAGTGCTACATCTCTGTTGCTCTTGAAGCCTGATCACTTCCACTCCTGCTCTGTGTTATGTGCCTGCAGAAGGGATTGTCCTTGATATTCTAATTAAAATCTGCTGAGGATTTTTGGATGGATTTGTAACTGAAGTTCGTGGTAAATAAAGTCAGTAGTTGTGATTAAAAAAAGTAGTATGTTTGCTGTGTGTATTTTCAGAGTGCAGGGGGCTTAAATCTGTATTTGAAGCAGGAAAAAGAAAAACATGAATGCCTGGTGTTGTCAGCCTGCAGTCAGATGGAGCTCAATGTGTTGTCATTCAGAGAGATAAACGAGAGCTCAATGACTTATCTACACTTGTAACAAGCACACTCCAGAGAAATTATGAACTCCCTTTCATCCATAAAACAAATATTTTTCTCACTGTACATGCTTGGATTGAGATAAACATTTTTTTATCTGATTTTTGACACTTTGTTTTTATGTCTGTGGTATTGGTAGCACAAGTCTTTTTTTCAGTTCTGTGGCAGGATCTGCTTCTGAAATGGTCCCGTTTGTTTTATATTGTGCTTTACACTTGTGCTTTAAACGGTCATGCTGCGACTTTGACTCATGAATGTGGTTGAAGTGACAGCTTTGGCAGCCCAGCTAGAGGGGAGTAACAGTGGTCAAGATTCAAGATGATAAGAGCTTGGATGTGTCAGCTGTAGGTTGCGTAACATCACACTTAGCAGTCTGCCCAGGACTTGCTGTCATGTTGTCGGGGGTGACGGAAAAGTCTTGAAGTGGATAAGAGTCACATGGGAAAAAAGCAGCTGAGTTTTGGCAGCCTAGGCCGAGCTTACGGTGGTGGGAAGCCGTCCAGCTCAGACTCAAAATGTCCCCCAGGTGAGCAGGAGTCAGGTAAGCTCACACTTACCTGCTCATCTTTGTAGTAAAAGCACACCAGTGATAATAATAACGGTACATCGTTGTAGTTGCAAATGCAGCAGGTCTGTTGATGCTGCCAAGTGTGGGTCAGGATGCACATCCTCCTGCTGGGAACTGAAGCATCGGTGTAGCACAATCCTTAAAATATCATCAATGATTAAAAATAATATGAATGTAATTTAAACTCTATGATCGTATGCAGTTGTAAAATTGTTGATGCAAGAGGCCCATAAGAAATATCTGCTTGGTCAGTAGGTTTAATACTTTAATATATTATCTGAAATGCATCATATTCCCTATATCAAAAGCTTAATTTCTAATAATGGCCATGGTTGATATGAACAAATAAAGTCTGGATCCAAATTAGAGGCCAACAAAAAACAGTAGCGAACAAATTAAATATAATCTACCTGCAAATATTTCACAATAAAAGCCTGGTTTATAAATTAGAGGTTCTGTCTGCCTCTCACCCGTTGCCAGCTGGAAAGGGCTCCAACACTAATTGGACAAACCCCGATTAGACAAATGAGTATCGGAGTTGAATGGATGGAGGGATGTCTGCCCCTAATGTAAGCTGGACTCAAACTGTGGCCATATAAATCTTACAGTTAAGTTAAATAAAGGCCTCAACCCTTATTTGAGGATTTACAATGTGTTAACACATTTAGTTTTTTGGACTTTATTGCAGCTTCTCAAGCTCAGTCTTTGGGTTTTGGACCGAAGTCATCAGCTCGTGCTCCTTAGTTTTGATTTGCTAAACAAAAAAGTTCTAAAATCTCAGACATACCTGATGTTTTTGGTGTGATCTGTATATTTCAGATTCTGACTGCATGTGAACTTCCTCTCACCCCAATAGAAAACCTGTTTGTCAACAGTACACGAAGTCTCACAGGCAGACAGACATGAAACAGGCTCCCCTGCCTCCGTCACATTTGTAAGTCTTGAAGTCGAGAAAAAAAAAAATCCTTCAGCTTTAAAATGGAGATAAATACCTCCACATCCATTTCAATTACTTTTCCACTCTACTATCAGCATTTTGATTAGCGTCCCTGTCAGCTTTATGATTATGATGCCGATTATGGTGATCATAACTGTTGTGGTGATGGTGATGATGATTGTGTTTGTGATTACTCTGCTTATTGACTGTGGCCGTGTCACCGGCGCAATCTTTCATCCGCTTAGCTCATTCTGAGTGGGATTTGCAGTCTGGAGGAGAAAAGTGTTTTAACTGATCCAGTGTACACTGTCTCTGTGAGGCTTTTGAAACAACAATTTTAATTTAGTCTAGTTTAGTTTTTTAATTAAGAAAATTTGGCAGAGAACAACTAAAAGAAAAAGCCATTATAATATTTGAATGAAAAATGATTATAGTGAACAGCAGAGTTGTCCTGTAATTGTATGGTTTGTGTCATATTTCACAAACTTTCCATAAATTTCAATACAATCAAATTTGTATTATTGTATTTTTTATGTTCTTCTTTTATATTCTGTGTAAATCCACACACTGTAAAGTGAGAACACTGTGGCAATTGTGTTGCTATTATAGTAACACAAGCACTGTGAATCTGCAGTGTCAGCCTGTGCTTCAGTATTTTCCTAACAGCTCCACATATACACAAAGTAGACACAGTAATGCAGGAGCAGAAAAACCTTTTGGTGTATGAAATTAGGCCATGGCTTTTAATTCTGTAATTTGTTGTTGGAGAAATGTGTTATTACGTTTTTCAAAAGTGGCAGAGCCTTGCTTCATTCAGGTGTTAATACAACAGCATATATATATACACTCTGCTTCATTCAGGTATACAACAGTGTATATATATGTGTGTGTGTGTGTGTGTGTGTGTAGTGCAGAGGGAGTGATTCAGAAATAGACAAAGTCAAACACACTGCACCTGGGGAGGACTGGTGAGAGAAAATGGAGAGCAACAATCAGACAACAGCAGCTCTTCTTGTTTCGCACATGGTGCTTTGTGAATTGGGTGTGAATAGCTATAAATGCACTCCACCAAGACAGGATTTATATGCTCGCACAGACACAGAAAAAACACACAGGCAGAGGTTAAGATCTGTAATCACAACAATAAAAAAAAGAGCATCGGAGAAAATCAAAGAAGAAAATACACCCGGTAAGTGCTGCCTCTGTATGCAGAAGCTCAAATCTCATTTAACAGCAATTAGAAAGATGTGGAAAGAAACGGAGGATGCAAGGAAGAAAAGATGAGACCAAAAAATAAAAAAAAAATAGATGTATTCAGGGTGGTTGTTGTTGTCAGCTGGCTTTCCAGATGGGAAGCAAACAGAAAATTACTCATGAATGGGGAAAAAATTGACAGCGATGACAAGTAGCTGTGGAAATGTGCCAGTAATTGTTTTGTGTTTCTTTATTTGTGAATAACATAATACTTCCCAAATAAAAGTGATGAAAAGCAGACCATATCTCATCATGCATTCTTTGTAGATCCCATTTGATGAAGAGTCTGCAGATAGACCACCTGACAGGCCTACACAGCACGTTCCAGTCCTCGCATTGAATGGCAAACCAGCTGTCTGTCTAGGTGAATGATGTAGATCTCGCTCATTATTCACAGCAGCTCTCTAAACACAGAGGACCTCGCTGAACGGCTCCTGACTCGGGAAGCTTCAACCAAAACAAATCTGCATTTACAGCAGGGCTTCTGGAAATGTTATTAAGCTCCTCCATCACACTGACTGAATCAGTGTTTCAACAGCATGACAGGAAGAGTGTGTGAGGGGCGTTCTTTACACGCTTCTCCACATCTCAATCCAGAGAGATTTTGTAAAGAGCTTTGAGCACAGATGATTGTAAAGATCCACTCAGTGCTCCTCTGAGGAGTCACTGTTGTTTTTAAGTGGGTGGATTGCTTCAAGCCTCACTATCTGCTCAGTATCTTTAGCATGACTCTCAAGTTTCCAGTCTAATTATACTGATCTCGTAATTACACAGCAAGAAAGGATTTTAATAGAAGCATTAACTCGACTGATCTAAGTGGATATAAAATGGTGAATAAGCCGCTGAGCTCTGTTGCTGTTGAGTGTAGAAATATGAGGTTTTCCAGAGAGCAGCTGGGGAGACTCAAGGTGATGGTGCGTGCATAAGCACCTCCCGTGGAGCGCGGCTGAAAGACGACTGACTAGACTCATATTGTGGCTTAAAATTGAGGAGAGAGGGAGTAGTAAGAGCTTGTACTCACCCCAGTGGGTTCTCTTTCACTCCTTTAGAGGGCATGTCAAATTTTGTGGAGGTAACATTGTGAAAAGCTGAAGAATGAACATGGATTTCCAGATTAGAGCTCATGGATTGGCTGTTAGTCCACCAGCTGGAGAAATGCATGTTTCCAATGTCGTGATAATTAGACGATAATCTGGAATCCAGTGGTTCTGTCACAAACACTTTGAACAGAATTGTGTTGGTTTTAAACACCAATGCTGGGTTTAAAATGAAACCATGACTGTGTTTGTTCAGCACTGAATCACAGCTTTAGCCTCATTCACCATTTTAACTGCCTCACAAAGGAGCCACATCACTGCTTTGGTTTAATATCTGTCATCATGTGCAGTGAGACAGTCACTCGGGGATGGACGCTTTTAGGGACCAATTATCAAAGACTGTGAATCCCAAATCATCCATGAAGTAAAATTGTGGTGTAGGGTTTACAGAAATGGTCAGAACTGTCACAATGACTTTATACTGACTTCACACAAATCTCATTTAAGCTTGGACTATTTTTGATATATTAAATCTGTTGACTTAATATATAGATTAGATTTTTAAGGTTATCATACTGTAAGATTTATAAAGCTGATTTTGTTCAAGATGCACGATGCAGTTTAATACTCAACTAATGTGTACGTGTTCGAGATTTCACTTCATGCATGGATGCAAAATATGTTCAGTGAACTATACATTTTTCATGTACATTTTGTAGTGAGCTTAATATCAATATTCTGTTTGAGAATATTGAGAGAAACATATCAGGGCAATACAGTGGTGCAGTGGCTAGCATTTGAGCCTCACGGCAAGAAGGTTTCGGGTTCGAATCTCAGCTCAGGACTTTCTGTGTGAAGTCTGCATGTTCTCCCTCTTTTCTCCAGGTACTCTGGTTTTCTTCCCACAGTCCAAGACATGCTTGTTAGGTGAATTGATCAAACTGAATTGACCATATTTGGGAGTGGGAGTGTGAATGGTTGTTTGTCTTTGTGTTGCCATGGGCTGGCAACCTGTCCAGGGTGTACCCCGCCTCTTGCCAGCTGGGATAGGCTTCAGCAGACCCCTGTGACCCAAGTGTGGAGAAAGCAGATATAGAAGACGACTGACAAATGTGATATGTTTTAAGTTTCAGAGGAATCCAATGTGCATCATCCGTTACATCTACATCATCCATTCTCTCCTGATTCAAGACGACAGAATATAATCATGAAATAAACAACAACAGTGAAGTTATGTCCCATAATGTGGCCGGTCAGGGTCAGTCTCCTGTCTTCTTCCTCATGTCCACGTTCTCCTGAAAGTGAAGGGCTACATACAAAACAGTTGTGAGTGTACACTGTTGTGTAGATTAAAGCTGAAAGTTGGTACTTCATCCTCACAGTCACTGTTACATTTCAAATCCAATGTGCTAGAGTCACACTGAAATAAGGGCAAAATAACATCAGGATTTCTGAGTTCTCCATAAATCCTTATAAATGGGTAAACAAAACATAAATCCTTGCATATGACCAGAAACTGCTGGAAATCCTCGTCTCACCTGTAAAGACTGAAACAAGGTTTCCATCAAACAATGAACAGTGAGAGAACACGTTTCCTCCCCGGAGGCCTCGTTAAATCTGAAGAAAGACTTTTCTGTGTGTAATTTCCGACGTGACTCAGATTGGAGTAGCGGTTATACGATGCCCTCTCCAAACTCAGTTATGCAGCATTGAGGGTTTGATAGAGTTTAATAATTGTGCTCGATCACTGTATCACCCCTGCAGAGTGTGAGCTCATCCTTCAGCCAATCAGTGCAGCGATCAGCAGGCTGGAGTGGCAAATCCCATGTGGGCTTGTTAGGGAACTGATGTTGTTTGTTCGCAGAGAGAGTGAGCGAGAGTTGAGATAATAACAGGTTAGAAAGATAGCAGGTTGTATCTCAGTGTCCTTCTTTCTGTGTCTAAAGAAGACAATGTCAGCCTCTTTATTACTTTGTGTGAAATGGTTCGGTAACAAAAGGTGAGGAGAAAGAAATTGACCAGGAGGCCCCCCCACTTCTCCCATCACTGGTAGGACTGGGTGTTATTTCAAATCTTTCAATACTTGTGCCATTATCACATCTGCGTGTTGGCACCAAATACCAAAATACTACTTTCAATAGCCCAGTTTTACAAGATAAAACATATTGTTCTATTAACCTTTTTTTTTACTTAAGAAAATAAGACAAATCTCTCAAATTGTTGTTGCTGCCTCAAGGAAAAACTGCACAAGAACACAACCTAAATAAAAAAATAAAACAACCTCAAAATAA
This sequence comes from Pseudochromis fuscus, assembly GCA_900323345.1. Taxonomy (NCBI): domain Eukaryota; kingdom Metazoa; phylum Chordata; class Actinopteri; family Pseudochromidae; genus Pseudochromis; species Pseudochromis fuscus. Next base: position 10,479 of record OOFC01022780.1, read on the forward strand.
ACAGCAAGAGTCGGATCAATGAATTAGAAAACAAGATTATGGATTTGACCAGACATTCAGTGCCAGCAGTTGTAACGCTGACAGTTTTGACAGTTTTCAGCAGTGTTACAGAAACATTTTAACCGATGCCACAAAATGCTGAAGTTTGATATCCGACTATTTCCATTTCACGTCACTGCTCCGTTGGAAATGTGTGTGTGTTCGTGATATCTCCAATACACCGTTCAACTTGTCAGACACTTCATTTCGCGTTGTCGCTGGAGCTGCTGTGAAACTTGTGTCAAAAAAAAGGAAACCAAATTAATTGTTTTTAACCAAATCTTATGTAACACGAGGGAAAGATGCATTTAGGAAGATGGAGCCATAAAGTGTTGACTCTCCTGTCGATTGCTGCTTTAATAACTTTACTAACAGTAATGAATGAGTAGGGATGAGTGAGTACAGCACTATCCGTATCTGTATCTGTATCTGTTTACCCATTCACATGATCTGTAACCGTATCTGTACTCGGAGGGGGCGGGGCCTAAACTAAAAGTGGGCGTGGTTTAAACAGAAAGCAAGCAAGCTAGCCGCTGTTAACAAACTACTGTTACCCTGTTACTGTTGGTGCAATTACACCGGTACCTACTCGCTTCGCTTTGCCTCGGATCGCTCGGGATCGGCCTCCCTCGGTTGTATTTACATTGACGATGATAGTCCCTCCTCCGTGTAGCTGGCCGTCATTCGTGGCATCATCTTTAATGCGATTCTTTCATTTCTGACCATCGCCGACTAATGACAGAAAGGTTTGCACCTCGTCCTGAGTCCACGGGGCAGGATTTCTAACAGATGCTATTTCTCTTCTTGTTATTACTTCAAACACGTCTGCATGGTTTGCCGAAGATTTAAAAATGGCGTGTTTGCTTGGACAGATGACGCAAAGACACAGTGTCGATTCTGACCAATAAGATTTTAGTACCTGCTCCGACCTGACCGGGTACTTTTTTTGGAACCGCAGGAGACGAGGTACGAAAAGTTGCACCAGATACCAAGTTCCAGGTACTTTTTTGCCAGTGTAAATGCACCAAAACCGAAGCGAAGCAAAGCGAGTAGGTACCAGTGTAAATGCACCATATCAGTCGATGAAAAAACTATTTTTTTCAGCGGATATTCTAGTAACAACATAATTGAGTGAACAAAACAGTTTTTGTTGCAGTTGTGCGGTATTTATTCAGTTTTGGAAAATCACAATGTCCTTACCTTTCGCATATGACGATGAAGCGCACCCTCGCTGTAATAATGCTTAAATGGGGAGCTGATCGTGTGCATACAAGTGCTGTTCCTGGTTTTAAAGGTCTACACTGAGATCCAGAGACAAAACTGTATTTTCATTACTCTACTCTTCTACTATCTCTAGTTGTGTTTCCATCATCGCTTCCTCACCTCCTGGCGTAGTCGCTGCTTAATCGGTGCTAACCTAGCACTGGAACTCATTTGGTGGAAAAGGTATGTCCTCGCTGCATCATGTCGGTGTAGGGAGGAGGGTGCACTGTGTGTGACTGTCCAATCACAGAGCGTGAAGAGTGACGGCAGCAGTTAGTTAGTTACTGAGGATTTTCATTTAACATGGATACGAATAGTAATAAAAAAAACTCATGCCCTGCTCAGCCTCTGCAAAAAATGCATTATCTGTAACGAGTACTCTTTGAACCAAGTATCCTCCTCATCCCTATTAATGGGTTTATTTTCTTCAATCCAGTCATTGTATCCAAATGTCACAACTCTTATGATTTCCACCAGCACTTTACACAAGAAACTGGTTGGTTTTACTGATGTCCTCTAATACCAGACTCTAAACACTGTCCATCAGGTATAATGGAGAGAACTCCGCTTTATTTCTCCACCTAAGTAGTACAGCAACAAAACATGATGGAAAGGAGCCTTGAGAAGTGTTGACAGAACAATAACTGTAGTATTCATCCTCGAGTATGAAAGGGATCTAGTGTACTGTTTGTGCAGGCTTTAGTTTTGACGGAGTGTGCTTATTGAGATTAAGATGTCTGTCAGCTGTAGCTAACCTCAAGTTGCAGTTCTCTGCTACAACGTCTTAAATCTGCTATTTCATCTCTCTCCTCGCTGCTCTTCTCCTCTCCTCCACCTTTTTTTTTTTTTTTTTCAGTGGTTGTTATCCTCCATTCGCCTTTCCAGTTCATTCTCCTCGTTATTTTCCTACATCAGCACCTTTCCCTCTCTTCTCTTTGTTTCCCTCACTGACTCTGTTCCTGAGTAAGCCTTTTAAAGTCCCGTGAGACCGTGTGAAATTAGCTCCTGGCTGCTGTGGGTCGTGGGGCTGTGTGTGTGTGCCTGTGTGTGATGGTAGTAGTGTCAGGAAGTAGTCTTCACACTCTTCTGTCTTTGATCAGGTGTAATGCAGATTGCTGTGTCTCTGTTTAATGGAATTAACAGTGAAGGACGACACCCAGTCTGCCCTGCTTCAAATCCTCTTTCCTTCCCTCAAGTAGTAGTAGTTTTGCTGTTTATGTAATATATATATTTTTTTGTGTTTTGTATGCGAGCGCTCTGTGGGATCTGTTGCTGGAGCCGAGCTGTCTTCCTGGGGGTCAGACCTTGACTTTTGCCCTGTGCAGTGCTGTTTTCTTGTACAAGATGTGCCCCTTGGTGATAAATATGGAAATCAAGGAAAGTCAATGGTGTTCATGCACAGCGTTTCCAACTGAGTTTGTGTGGTTATTTACCGTATTTTCCGCACTATAAGCTCCACCTAAAAGCCTTTCATTTTCTCAAAAACCGACAGTGCACCTTATAATCCGATGCACCTTATATATGGATCAATATTGGTTAATTATGGCTGCCGTAGTCAGGGGGTGTATATTGTGATTGCACTAGTTTGATTTACCGTAGCGGTATCAGACTGTTTCTTTTACGTGTTTACTGAATCAGGGAAAAGTTCCCTCCACGTTTGTGATGCACTAACTACGTGATAAAAAGTTGCACTACCTGTTGTACCTTGCTGTTGGTAAAAGATAAAACTACATCACTGACGTTACCTCAGGGAAAAAAATACAACAGCTGTTCATGTAGCTTTAAACTGTGACAAATGGAGTTGGAAATACATTGTTTTCAACGAAGGCGGCGCAAATACCGGTAAGAGCTACTGGTACGTACGGTACTGTATTGTGAATGTACTAGCTTGTTTTGGAGTGAACGGAGTTGTCAGAACGTTGGTTTGTTTTCTATGAATAAAGTTTGACTGACTGACTTATCTGAC
>OOFC01022783.1:0-12173 GCA_900323345.1 Pseudochromis fuscus
GCTTTACCTGCCAGCATCTTGAAGCCCCTGAGACAGTGCAGCACATCACAGCGGGCTGCAAGATGCTGGCAGGTAAAGCATACCTGGAGTGACACAACCAGGTAGCAGGCATTGTGTACAGAGACATCTGCACTGAGTATGGACTGAAGGTCCCAGGGTCGAGATGGGAGACGCCCCCGAAGGTGATGGAGAACGAGCGTGCCAAGATCCTGTGGGACTTTCAGATCCAGACTGACAAGATGGTAATGGCCAATCAGCCAGACATAGTGGTGGTGGACAAGCAGCAGAGGACTGCGGTAGTGGTAGATGTTGCGATCCCAAGTGACAGCAACATCAAGAAGAAGGAACATGAGAAGCTGGAGAAATACCAAGGTCTCAGAGAGGAGTTAGAGAAGATGTGGGGGGTGAAGGCGTCAGTGGTGCCAGTGGTGATCAGGGCACTAGGGGCAGTAACCCCCAAGCTGGGTGGATGGCTCCAACAGATACCAGGACCACCATCTGAGACCTCGGTCCAGAAGAGCGCAATCCTAGGAACAGCTAAGATCCTGCGCAGAACCCTCAGGCTCCCAGGACTCTGGTAGAGGACTTGAGCTTGAGAGGACACACAAGACCGCCCAGGAGGGCGAGAGTACAGTTTTTTTTGCCGAGGTGGTTTAGTCAAGTGACCAGTGACACAAGAACCACTTTACTGATTTATCCTGTATCAAAACCTTGTCACAACTTTGGTTATCTCGGCTCTTTGGAAGAGCTAAGTGTTCGAAGCAAACAGAGACTGAATCCAGACTTTGGGGATGGTGTGGCTGATGAGACTCTGATTAAAAAAAATATGCAAGAGGCGCAGCAATAAAATCAGCAGCCAGTTTTAGAAAAAAATGTCTCAGGTGTTTTACAGGTATTCAACCCCTCTGATGCACTCAAAACCTCTTAGGCAGGTACAAACGTGAACTCAAAAGCACAAGTGATAGGTTCAAGTGTAGTCTGTGGACTCAAGGGAGCATTTACATTGGCTAGGTCAACATCTGTCCGCCCAGGGTGTAGAGACTCAAACAACAAGCCAGCAGAAGTAAAATGATCATTAAAACAATTAAGAATGGCTGCCTTATCAGACTGGGAGCCTGATTGTGTGACCAAAGAACTTGGCAATACATCAGTCTTCACATGGCCCAAAGCTGATTTTATGAATTGCCAAAATTTTCAGGAGTCATTTAGTTTTTTGGTAAACACTGTCAGATAAAAGTCAAACTAAGCTTTCTTAATAAGAAAGATACATTTATTGCAGAGCTGATGAAAGCTAAGCCAACCTGCTTCGGCTTTAGTTTTCCTAGTCCTGGCCCAAGCAATGTCCCTCTTTGAGAAGGTTTCCAATTTTAGAGGAAAAACAGATTATTTCAGCCCTTCACCCTAAATTTTCTAAATGGTCCGTGCTTACTAAGTATACATTGCACTTCATTATTAAATATTCCAGGGCCAGCTCGACATTGTCAAACAGAAAAACTCTGCTTCAATCAGAGGCAGTTAAGTCGTGCAGAAAGGCCTGAGCGTAAAAGTTTAAAAAAAAATCTTTTGCTATGATATTAGGCTTTATCTTTGGAAGTTTGGTATTTCTTATAGTGGCGATGGTGCAGTGATCACTCAGATCATTAGCAAACACACCTGAGTCAGTGTACTTTTGGGGGACGTTTGTTAGGATTAGATCAATTTTTATTTAAAAATTGTCTTTAACATGAGCTCATATATAGTTTATACTTTGTATACTATGTAGTGTAGTAGCAGTGTGCATGGCAAGTCAAATGCCAAACAATCCATGAATCAATGTCTGACCCAATTTTATTGACCACTAGATGTCCTACTCGAGCACCATGTCACTGAAGCCTTGAGGAATGAACAATTTTTTTTAATGAAGTGTAAAAGCTTCAACAAAGCCATCAGTAATTTAAGCTGCTCACTTACTTCATGTTTTCCCATCAATAAAGTGTGAAGGGGTCTACAGATAAATAAACAGACCGATAGATTCCAACAAGCGCTGGCCATCATTACCTGTCAAGAAAATTCCATGAAATTGATACGTAATGGATCAGGTTCTTTATTTTAATGACAAACGTGAGGTCACAGTGTGAAACAGAATCTGCTCACAGGAAACACATTCTCTTTATTTACACAGATCCAAAGGTTACCAGTGATAATATAATAATAACCAATACTCTTATCAAAACAAGAAAAATTATTTTTTTGTCTCTCACAACAGATTCAATACTGCTCAGACCTCAGAGCTTCATATCCAAAATATGTTACAGTGGATCAATGTGTAAAAATGGAAATATATTCCATTTAAAAAAAAGCAAAGATTTCATACAAAACTTTTGGAAGGTGAAAAAAAAAAAAAAGAGAAATGCTTAAAAAGAGAGATCACTCGTTTCCTCTGCGACTCTTCTTGTGACTCTTTTTTGAACTCCTGCAAAAACAAAGAAAATAAACTGATTTTGAATCAAATGTACATCTTGTTGTGAATGAACTACAGCAGAGATACTTTATAAAGATGTACGTTTGTTCCTCCAAGGCAGATTTTTTTGGGGGGGGGATTTCATCTTTATTTGTACCAAAATGTGCACAATAAATATGACTCACCTCTCTGGGGACTTTGAGTGGCTGCGATGTCTGTGGCTTCTGTGGTGACCTGGAGTTTCAACAATAAAAAATATTATAGTTATCATTATACAGAGATTTCTTTGCCTCCTGTGGAATTGCATTACATTTTTTTTCCACTTCCAGTGTTAAAATCCTGCACAACACATTTTTTAGTTACATGAATGTCCAGAAACAGCTGCCGATAACCAATAACGTTCAGAGTATGAAATAATCTGCTGTAGTTGTCAGAACTTAAAAGGGAAGTTACTTAAATACAAGTCTGAACGAAAAATATTTGAGGACAAGTGTGATGGACCACCAAACGGATTGAGAACATGTCACTCAAATCACAAGCAGAATTGGTTTGAAATGCATGTGACCACAGACCCGTTGTATTAACACGATCGCGTCCTGACTCATCCCCAATAAGGATGTGACAGAAAACGCCACCACATTTCTTGTACTCAGGCTCCTTCATCTTGGCCCACACGCATTTGCAACCCAAAAACAACTTTGACCTGTCCCCTGAAACAGAATACCCCTGCATGTACAATGGTTTGAATCTTTTTACCTTCTCTTCTCTATTTGCAAACTATTTTAACTGTTCACAACAGCTCTTCTGGCATTAAGAGGGAAGATAAACTTTATTAATCCCACACCAAGGAAATTGTTTAAAAAGAAAACACACACACACACACACACACACACACAAGAGAAAGACTCTTTTTAGTAGTGACTGTGTGGTGCCATAGTGATAAGTGAACAGAGGTGGCAGGAAGGAGGCAGAGATGCATGTAAATACCAACTGACAACTCAATGTGTCTCAGCTGTCCAGTTGTGTCCTTGAAAACCAATGCAAGCATCTAAGTGTGAGCAAGTTGTATGTAACTGGTGACAATAGTGAATTTTTATTGTTCTGACATGAAGTCTAATTCCTTTGTGGACTTCCCTCCTTATTTGTTCTGCACCATGTGCATTATCCTTTTCCTGGTTCCAACTTAATGTGTCATATTTTTTTATTAGAAAATTATTTCTGAGAGGAAGCAGTATCTTTGGGTGTTTTTCCAAGACATCTCTTTTCGTAGTTACAACATAGGTCCTCAGAGTAGCGCTATTCTGTTTACCTACCAGGGGATTTGGAACGGTGGCGTCGGTCTCTGGACCGGCTGCGATGCCGGCGGGGACTCTTGCTGCGATGGCGCTCTCTCCGTGGTGACGGGCTGTTTTAAAATCAAAACATTCACACAGTTTAATTCGAATGAAAAACAACGCTGACAATGATTACATTTAATTGAAAAATCAGTCGTACCTTCGCCTCTTTGGAGATCTGCTCCTCCTGAAATGGAAATAATACATTTTATTCATCATCTCATTATTGTTCAGTAGTGGAAAATTGATCAGATCCTATTATTCATATACAAATGTACAATCACAAACCGTCTAGGTGAGCGGCTGCGTCTGTAACGTGGTGATGGTGAGCGGCGAGGTCTGTCGTTATCACGGTAACCACGCCTGTGAGGTTCAGGGGTCTGAAGTCTCTCCGGCTGACAATTAAATTAAATTAAATAATTAACTGATTGATTTTAAAAAAGAAATAGACCATGTACATTATAAATAAACTGACAAGTTAAAAAACCTATTTATATTGTTTCCAAGAAATTACTACCCAGTGCTTATTCTGTGCTGTCATGTATTTTGTGACTGATGGAAGTCACAAGCTCAACTACATGGTCCTGTACAGGGATGTTTAAAAGATCCATCTGCAACCAGAAGAATTAAGCTGCAATCATCTGTTGCAGGATGATTGATGCCAAATTAACATCATCATGTCTAAACAAGCCACATTAAAGTTAGCTTGTGTTACTGTCTTTTCGAAAAACAATAATGATGCTAAATTATTTGTGTTAAAAAAAAAAAAAAAAAAAACAATTGATGATACAGTCAAAATTATTTTCCAGGACACCTTACTTGTTTGAGAGTGAAATGGCCACAGTATGAATACATTTTGATTATACATTTTATTTTGTTGGTAATAGTTGTATAATCACATTAATACACGCAAAGCTGTCCTTGACCGAAATTATTGCCACAACAATGATGCGGCCAGGAATGAGGAGTTTGTGAATTTAAAAATACAATTGTTTTCTTCATCACTGGTGCATTAGCATCTCTAATGTGTTCATTACCTTCTCTTCTTCCTCATCTTCTTCTTCACTGCTCTCTACTTCATCCAAGTCCTCTTCCAGAGCACTGATCCGCGGGTCCAACATCTCTGCCTCCTCCAGGACTTGTCTCTTCTGTCAAACAGAAATGAAACATCAGTTGGTCGGTAAATCAAAATAAACCTGGCAGTGTGATGTCAGCGTACCTGCAGCCGTGGCAGGATGACATCACACATCCTCTCTGCATGAAGAAGCTCATCGATGAACTCATCCACATGCATCAGCTCAAACTCTAAGACAGAAACAAAGAGAATCACATGGTTTTTTAGGTTTTAGCCAACTGGAATTTAATTCTTTGTATATTTATGAACCAAAATATAGAAAACCCTGCCAAATAAAACGGTGTGCAGGAGTTTTTAATAAGGTGCTCAATAGCTCCATTTGAGTAACTAATAGAGATGGGCGAATAATACTGAAGCTCCAAAGCTTGTGTCAATCTAATGAATTGGTGTGCGTCAATTCCAAGGGATGGGGCTTGTACAAAGCAACAACTGTCACATGACTGTGAAGCACCAGTGATGTCAGGAGGTTTGGATGTCAAAGCATTTCATTGGTTCAGAAGTTTGACAGAAGCGATTCATCATCTTGAAACTTGTGATAGTCTAGCTCTACAGGTTGCATCTGGAAATTATGTTTTTTTTCTCTCACTTTGGATGAAGGATCAAATCCAGCTATGAACATGTGACTTTCCATTTTTGTCTAATATTTACGTTTACTGCTACACAAAAAGAGACAGAAGCCACATTGCTAATGTTTGTGTATAACTTCAAATCTATTTATGAACAGGCAGCATTAAATGAGTTTTACTGCACACATTTGGGATTGAAACGATATTTGGTGCTAGTGCAGGGATCAGCAAGCCAGGTTTGTTGTAAGATGAGTTAAACAAATTTAATTTTAATGTTAAAAATAATAGTCTGCTATTTATTTCATAATTTGTCACAGCAACATGGAGCTGCTGGGGAAGGTTTAAACAGCCACAGGTTGCTGAACCCTGGCCTAAACACTTCATAAGGCTTTATTGGCCCATCACTAGTAACAACTGAATTCCATTCAGCAACATTGCAGCCATTCGTAAAACTCACCTCCATTTCTGTTCTGACTCTTGATCTTTCTGTAGTCGTTGTAAAGAGGCTCCAGGTATTTGTAGCAATCCACTGCAGTGCCAGTTAACCTCATGTACATCGCGCCAAGTAACCGAACATATCTTTAAAAAATACATAAACCAGACAGAGACAGAGCCAATTAAGTATAGCAAAGCAAATATACAGATCTCTCAATAAAAACAATCTTATATAGGTGATCAGGCAAAAAATTGGCAAATAAATGCATCCAAGCTATAAGATCAACCACTACCAACCAAAAGAAAAGAAAAAAATGTTGGCTAAGAAAAAAACTAAGCAAGCTAAAACAATAAAATAACTTTTTAATCAATGGTATGATTGTAAAAACCAACAAAAAAACCCAATAATAAATCAAATAAGTAACTTATTTATATGCAATATTTCCTCTCAATTTTTAGTGATTTGATTTCTGGTTGTTTTGTTTTCCCAACATTAAAAAAATAAAATTGGTGAGTTTTTTTGTCCAGAAATGAAACAACACGTGGATCACAAACTGGAGAGCATGTCATTGGTGAATCCTAACTCACTTGAAATCCTCATTTTTTATGAACTCGACAATGATGTCTTTTTCAGGTTGAATCTGCAGCATTTTCAGGGTGAGGCAGAGGAAGGGAGTGGGCTTGACATTGCCACCATAAACTCCTCCAACGTACTTCAACTCCATGGCTTTATCGACAACCAGCTCGGCTGCGGACAACAACATGTAACACAATTCAGTAAAAGAAACAGCAGAAAACAAACTGCTGACACAAAGACAGAGGCAGCCAGACTTCTGACTAAAGAAGAACCAAGAAAAACACACACACATCAAATGAACAAAGTTATCAATGGTTGATATAATTAAATGTTTCAATATGTACACAATAAACAACTCTGACAAACTGTGAAATAAATAATACCATATAAAATAAGCACTTAAAACCCCTGTACATTCATATCTAGATACATACAAAAAACACCCTTTAGGATTGACAAGGACAGTAGATGTACATAAGATTCAGAGAAGACTAACTGTTGATGTGAAATGTGCATGTGGACGAGGATGAAAATTCTCGCAAAACAATAAACAATCCACCAAAAATGTGTGTAGAATACACTTTAACTACAAGTTAGTCACAAAAGTGAGCCCGTGTCTGTACAAAGATTATTTCAAATAACAGAAAAAATGCAACATTATAGTTTCATTCAAAAACTCAGTGATCTAAACAGATGCAAGTAAAAAAAAAAGAAGTTAAATACCAGTAATAAATATGCAGTGGAAAGACACAGCCAAAGTATTGCATAAATGATTAATAACTAGAAGAAATTAAGATAAGGAATATAATGACAACAAAAATAAAAGTTAATCAATGATTGCTAATGAATAGCTGAAAAGTGGTTATAAGATAAATTAATAGCTAAAAGTATGACAGTTGATCCTATTAAACTGCTAAAAGCAGATCAACAAATTAAATAACGAGTTTGAAAGAGTAGTTAAACATACTGCTTAAGTAGTTGAAATGAATAACAGTGTAAAACGACTAATTTCATCAATTAGTAATTAAAATTACTAACAATACAGATTAACAGTTAAAACTGTAAGTGGATAAAATCTAAAACTTAACTAAAACTAAGGTAGGGTTATCCTGCATGTTTCCAACAAACCTGATTCAAATGATCAGGATCGTTAGCAGGCTTCTGCAGAGCTGGATGATGAGCTGCTCATTTGAATCAGGTGTGTTGGAAGAGGGAAACATCTAAAACATGCAGGATAGGGCTCTCGAGGACCAGGATTGAGCACCCCTGACCTAAAATTTGTAGGATATGGGTCAACTAGGACCCGAGTTGAAAAACCTGGTAGGTGGTTTAAGGGTTTGAGTTTGCTACTAAGACTAACGGTAAACACAATGCTAGTCCAAACAATTAAAAAAATAAATCAACTACTGTAGGTAACTGCATTAAAATAAGTACATGATTTTCTTAACTTTGCTAAAAGTAACATTTCCGTCAAACACGGACTTTACTCCATGTAAACACGTCCGAAATTTGCCGGTTATTAGCATTAGCCTGCAGAAAGCTAACGTTAGCTCACTGGTTAACATACGAACACGCCGTACTGACCGGTCAGACCGAAACATTCCTCCTTCCAATATTTAGACTCATAGATTCGGGTTCGGATTATTTTCTCCACAAGGTACTGCGGGTTTGTTCCGTGTATGCTGTTGGCATCTTTCACGGTTCTGTTCGCCATTTGAATCACACTGAGGTTTTAGCATAAGGACAAATAGCAGTAGCAGCGACAGTACGACAAGCCTCTGCCGGAAATAGCTTATTTCTGGCGTAAAGTGCTGAAAAAAAAACCCCAAGCCAGAAACAAGTGTGGCGTTCAGTGGATTTGGCATACTTTTTTTTCTTTAATAAACTTAGTACACAACAATTGTGGCAGATGCCGTCCAAGGGAACATAGCAACAATAATAACAAACGAATTATCAGATGAAAAAAAACAAATTCTAAGTCTTGGAAATAAATGTACTATTATTATTATTATTATCATTATTATTATTATTATGCACAAGGAACTTCAAGCATTGATTTCCATTGGAAACCTGCTCAGCATCTCATATCATTTTGTGGCTTGGAGGTCTTAAATCAATCTCAGAGACTTTAAGTATTGTATAATTTTGTTTATAAAAACAAAAATTTGGGGGATGACCTCATAATTCTATTTTTGTGATGACATAAAATGACACTGTAGCAGAACTGGTTGTCTTTGTTAGGGAGGATCATACCAAATGTTAGATTATTTATTGGCATTAAATTTGGGAAAGCTGGGATCTATTTTACCAATTGTGAATGTCAACTCAAACTAAATACACCACATTACATGAAAAAAAAAAAATGATCATTGAAACCAATGTCATTGCCACAAAATGTACAATTATTATCATCAATGCCAAATCTCAACCTGAGTAAATCCTTAGAGGAATAAATGTTGTTCATGTTGTCTGTTTTTAAAGTGTGTTTCTTTCATTTTAGGGCAGGGGTCTGCAACCCTGGTCCTAGAGATCCTGCATGTTTCCTCACCTGATTCTAATGATCAGCTCATCATCAAGCTCTGCAGAAGCCTGCTAACGATCCTGGTCATTTCAATCAGGTGTGTTGGAAGAAGGAAACATCTAAAACATGCAGGATTGCGGCTCTCTAGGACCAGACAAATTCTTGAGGCAGTGCTTTATGTAAATTAAAAAAGTCTGATTTTAAGGGGTTGAATTTATGTTTTGAACAGAATTGATCATAATTTAGAAAATTCTCTTCTGAGTCCATTAAATCAGCTATAGACCATATATTTCTCTCAAATCAATCTTCATAAAACAACAATTTGTTCGGATACAGTATAAATCTGTTATTCCACAGTACAGTCATGTAGGGAGACATGTAACAATTTCCAATACTACAATATCTGATTGTGAAACTCAGATGGTGATATAGGCAGTTTATCAACGGGGAAGTCCGTCCTGAGAAGAAAGTTTAGACCTCTATGTTTGTTTATTAAGTAGGGATATACCAGTAGGAGTTACTGTGTTTTGACCAAGATTTTACCCAGTTTGTTTTTAAGGTTGCATTAAGGCAAACAAAATTGATAATTTTTAAACTGCCATCGTGCTACCCTTTTTCAAATAATGTGGTTCATTCCTCCAAATGACATTTAAATTGATTTGGTCAATAGATTTTATCAGTTTATTTGGGATGGCATTGGAAAAGGCTGGATAAATACATCTTGATAAACATTCCATCTCTGTTACATAAATTCTTCCCAGTACTGACATGTCACCTTGAAGCCATGAGTTTAATTTTGATTTGCCCTGTTATTTTCTTTTCTTTTTACTTTCTGATTTGATAGGAATATTCCAGATTTCTTTGATTGGAGTGTCATGGATGGTAAATAATTCACATTTTTTAACATTCCGTGTTAAACCTTAAGAGAATATTTAATTTTTTTCAATAGTTCATGAAACTTGATGTTTATCTTTTAAGAAAATTGTCATGTCATCTGATAGTTGACTTATGACGACTTCTGTGCCAAGTAAAAACAGCCTACTCTATAAAAACAAACATGGTGAAATAGGACAACCCTAAGGTATTCCAACACCAATTTTGAAGCAAGGGGTGGTGCCATTCAGCAGCTACCAATGTTCTGGTATAAGCCATAAATAAAATTCCTAAATTTAATTCCAAAACTAAAATGTTTGAGCACCAAGAAAATAAATGGATTCTCCACAGAGTCAAAAGCTCTGTAGAAGTCTAAGAAAAGAGCATTCCATCATCTGCAGTCTGATCTCTATATTCAGTGATGTCCTATATAACCAATCTGATGTTTTTGTAAATTGACCTGTTCATTAAAAAACAGATTGTGTTTCATAAACCAGACTTTAAATCCCTCTTTGAAGATGAGTAGTGAAAATATAAGTTAACAAAGTGATAGGCCTTCTATTTTCTATATATCTGGGTTCTTTACCAGGCTTTGGGATAGAAATAATAACGTCTTGCGTTATTGTGGGTGAAAGTACACGTTTCAAATATTTCAGTGAAAACTTATATATAATTTAATAGTTCTCTTATATGCCAAAACTATGTATGAAAGTCTCCTGTGAGGCCATCCAGCCCAGGGGTTTCCTTAAGAGAGAGGCGACCGGCAACTGTGCAATTTCTATTTGATTATCACAGATTTGTTTGAAACTTTCTTCCATTTGGGGAATATATTCTGCTATATCATTTAGCAATGAGTGGTAGTCCTCATCAGAAAATTTAGAATTGTAGAGTTGACTGTAAAATTCAAAGTTTTCTAAGAAATATTTTTTCCTCTGTGGTTTCGGTATTATTAATTATTAGGGATCTAATGCTATTTGTCCCATCTTCACTTTTCCAAATTACAAAAATAAGTTGAATTTCTTTCCCCCTCTTCTATCCATTTAACTCTTGATCTCATGAAGGCCCTGCCCCCACATGCTCTTCAAATGTAAATTTAATCTAATTCGGATTGGAGAACTAGTATTTTCTGTCTCTCATTTTCAGTAGGTTCACATTTATTTGATTTTTGATTTTGTTTTTACTTAACGATGTGCTAAATTGGCATATTTTATATTTAAGGAATCCCATTTTTTGATTGGTGTCGTTAATTCTTCAGAGTTCCTGATCTCTTCAATTAGCAACTTAATCTCTGGACAGTAGTCATTATTTTTAAGCAGACTGGAGTTAAACTTCCAATATTTGAGTGAGAGGGATATTCTGTTTTTAGGCTTAACGTGTCAAGAAATAACACTGTGATCTGTTAGTGAAGCAGTTGCAATGTCTGAACTGATTTCCTGACATAAGTGGTTCGCTATTAGCAGTGGTGGACAAAGTACTCAACTTCAGCACTTGAGTCAAAGTACTGATACTCATGGTCAAATTTTACTCAACTACAAATAAAGGTTACTTGGTCAAGTTAAAGTACTAAAGTACTTGCTTTTAAAAATACTTAAGTATTTTAAAAGTACATGCATTTAAAAATACTTATATATTCAAAAGTAATATATTGAGAAACGGCCAATGGCCCAATCCCAGGCCGTTTCTCAATCCGTGCACTCATGCGGACTTTTGCGGACTCGTGCCCTCGTGGACTCGTGCCCTCGTGGACTCGTGAAACGTCATCACGTGCGGCCCCAGTCCGGTTCCAATTCAGAGTCCGTTCCTCAGTTACCTCTTTTCCACCAAACGGGTTCCAGGGCCAGTTCCGGGCCAGTTCCTGACTTGGCCCCAGTTTGTTGGTTTTCCACCGCCGCGAGAACTGGCCCCAGCCCCTAAAACAGGGACCACCTCTGGCCCCACTTCTTTGCTGGGCCACACTTGGCCCCGATTAAGCAGCGACTACGCCAGGAGCAGGAGGAGCGACGGCAGAAACACAGCTAGCGATAGTAGAAGAATAAAGCAATGAAAACACCGTTTTGGCTCTGGATCCCAGTGTAGACTTTTAAAACCAGGAACAGCACTTGTATGCACACGATCAGCTCCTCCATTTAAACATTATTACAGCAAGGCTGCGCTTCGCCGTCATATGCGACAGGGAAGCAGATTGTAATTCCCCAAAACCGAATAAATACCGCACGTAGCGATGCAACACTGCTTTGTTAACTCAATCATGTTGTAATTAGACGATCCGCTGAAAAAAATAATTTTTTCATG